>CM029389.1:17413828-17446297 GCA_017165825.1 Hepsetus odoe | reverse complement strand
ACAAAACTGTGAGCTAAGCATGTGTCCTCTCACACAGAGACATAAAAAAACTGTGTCTAATAGAAGAAGTGCTCCAACCCAACAACCCACAAGTGTCTCGTCATATTTACGACATTAGAGAGAAGTGTGGGGACAGCGTGGACAACTCTGAGATCTGAACTCTTACAGAACATCTGATGTTGGTGTTTGTATTTCATTAAGACAGAATCACCAGAATGACCTGCTGTTTCATTCAACTGTTCCACTCATTTTTCATTTTCATAAATAAATGAGGTTTGTGTGCTATTATTTACTGAAAACAGATGTTATTTCTTCTCTCTTCCAGCCTCTTTCTCCCTTAAAATTGAACAAACTGTTTCTGTTCCTTGAAGCCTGATCTATGTAAATGAGCTCAGCTCTCATTGGCTGCTTTGCACTGCACTGTGTTCAAAAAGCTGTCCAAGATCATTCTTTAACCCGTGCTTTACTGATTTCCTGTTTCAGTTTATTAATTACTTTATGGACTTTATTTTATTTATTGTTATATTTCTGATTTCCTGTTTTTGTTTATTTATAACACCACATTGTTTCCAATCTCAATAAAATGTAATATAATTAAAAAGAGAACAATTTTTAGTTTTCTAAAGATTTTTTTTGGAGGACAAATTCACTGAATTGTCCCCTAAACAAGAAAACATCCGTGACACAGCTGTGTTTAAATGATGTGTAGATTCAGCAGGTCTTACAGTAATACAGTAGTACAGTAGGTGGTGCTGAAGTCTATCCCAGCTCTCAGAGGTTGAAAGGTGGGGACACACCCTGGACACACACACACACAGGGGACAATATAGCGTCTCCAATCCTCCTGAAGTGTGTATCTCTGGACGTCCTCCACCCCGACACATGAAATGCTGTTCCTCTTTTACTTCAAACCAAACACAGAGCAAAGAAAACTGAAGTGCCACTCCTTTAGAGAAGAAGAGAGTGAGTGATGTCACCTGAGAGATGGTGACAGATAATTTCACTCCGTGTCTAAAATTAAAAGGTTAAGATGAACAGAGTCGAGCAGAGTGGGTTTGATGGGAAACACTCACATGAAGTATGAAGAGCACTTTTTGTATCCTGGTTAAAATAGAGATCTTCTCAACAGACAAGATGAGCAGTTTTACTCATTCGTCCAATAAAATTAGCAGGAATTTGTTGGGCTTCTGTTTCAAAGTGTTTTCATTTTATTTATTATCTTTCCTTTAACCAGAAATAACTAAAAAGTGACACATTAAAGCTCCAACTACAGACTCTGCTATCAGATTATAACCTTTTTTAATAAACTCCCAACTGGAAACTTTACAGCCTGTTTACTAATGTCTAATTGAGCCCGATCAGGAAACAGGAGCAGAGATACGAGATCCGAAAAATCTGAAGAAGATAAAAGAATAAAACAGTCGAGTAGAGTGAAGAGTGAATACTGAGACATTAAAGTTGAAAACTAAAACACAGAGTCATTTAAATTGTTCTGAACAAGAGAACTTCCCTGAAAGCTCACTAAGAAAAAAAAAAGAGGAAGGTGGTCTATTTATATTTGTTGCAGAAGGAAGATATTTACAGATTTTAATATATAACCCTTAAAGCCCACAAAACAGCATTACTTAATACTTTTCATTTACATTTCTGTAATTGTTTTTACATTTTACATTCTTGAATAATCAGATTTATCACAGCTTTACTGCATTTATACGATTATAAAGAAATTCACCTTTACCACAAATTACAGCTTCAACACAAAACAGTTTTAAGCTGCCCAACAATGACAGAAGACCTAATTCTCCACTTTATAGTCGTATGCAAATGAACAAGTTGCTCACTTTTCTCTTTCTACGTGAAGAACAGGACACATTTTATTTAGAATTTTTTGCAGGATGTTCAGTAGAAAAACATTAAATGTGCAGAACTGTTCACAGTGGTGGTGAATGGAACCAGACGTCGGAATGTCCCTCACAGACATGAAACAGTGGTGTTGATGCTGCCTGATGTCTGAGACGTAGTTTTATATCAGAGTTTGGAGAAGATTTTGGACTAAAACTAAACTCGTTCATGGTGGAGGGACACATTCAGGGGGTTGTGATGCAAACAGACTCTCATCACGAGGTTCTTAGCTGAAAGTAGCAGTTCTGCTTGAGTAGGTGGAGTTTTACGGTAATTTGTCTTGGTTTGTGGCAGCGGATCCAGCAGGTGATCCATGATGGTTTAGCTGGTCTGGAGTTCAGCTGGGAAGAAGAGTCTGATGATGGTTGATCTGATCTGAGAACAGAGGGTGGTGGTGGTCTAGTGGTAGGGTACTTGCCTACGGAACTTTGGGTCACGAGGTCCCCAGTTTGAATCCCATCTCTAGCACTACCACCAGTGCGTCTCTGAGCAAGACCCTTAACCCTGAGTTGCTCCAGGGGGGACTGTCCCTGTAATTAGGACATGTAAGTCGCTCTGGATAAGAGCGTCTGCTAAATGCTGTAAATGTAACAGTCAAATCAAATGGTGGATTCTCTGGTCTAGAGTTCAGAAAACCCTCAAAGTAATTGATGGAGGTGATGGACATGGTTACCCTTCAGGAAATACACAAATTATAGTTTGTAATAAAAAAAAAAAAATCAGTACAGTAGTTCACTATTGGTTGTTCTCTGGTGACATTTCTCAGCCAGTGGTGATTCCTTAATGGTTAAGTACTGTGTGGAGATCAGTCTGTGGTCCCGGTACTGTAGATAACAGTGCTATAGGGGTCTTCTTTCTGCTGCTCAGTGCTGACAGACCTGCAGTCACACAAACTTGTTTATGAGCCACAAAATGCTTGTTTGTTCTGAAACAGTAGCTTTAAACACTACAATAAAGACAAATGTATGAAGAAAACTCTGAGGGGTATAAAGGGCGCTTTAACTGTGTTTATGTTCATTGTATAATTATTATTCAGTTGTTTACTATATATATATATATATATACACACACACTACATTGCGTGATGTTTAGTTCAGACTGTATTGTTTGAGTCTCACCTGTAAATTACAGCCTTAAAAGCCAAAAGAGTGAAAGCAACCAGAAGCACTCCACAAAAGATCTGCAGAATGACCCTGCTTGAAGAGGTTCCTGTAGATGACAGGAAATTTGTAAAATGAGCAGCAATATTAACCTTTAGGTTAACTTTAGGACATGGAGCCACCTCGGCTCAGCTCACTGTAATGTTTTCCTCACTTCCTGAACACCTGATCCAACTAATCATCCATCCATTTTCTGTCGCTTGTCCCAAAAGGGGTCGCGCTGGAGTCCAACCCAGCGCACACAGGGCAAAGGACAGGGGACACACCGTTCAAACCCCCAATCCGCCGATCATGTGGCCAACGCCCTAACCACTAGGCCACCGCTGCCCCTTCCAATTAATCACTTAATTTTAAAATAATTCTTCATCACAATCTCAATTTAAGGGTCCAGAGCTTTTCCTCCTGTGGCTGAAAGTGTTTCACAGGGTTTGAATAAAAGCAGTAAGTGGATTAAAGTGTAATCATTTATAAAATAATTTATATTGTAATTCATTAGTACATCCAAAGACTGCTAACGAGTGAAAAAATATAGGAATGATCCTCAAAAAATATGAAAAAGTGTGAATCAGTTCATGGATCACTTCATAAGTTTTCTACCAAAGACCCCCAAGACCTCGGCCCCAACTCGAACACTGACACTAAATAAAACTTCTTCTTTGTGGACTAGTGGCCTGTAATTGCTGTTGATAAAGTCTAACTGAATTCACGCAAGTGGCTGTTTTCTGTATTAAAGCTTCAGTCAGGAAGTACTGAATCATACTAAATTTAAAAAAAAAAATCAGTATTATATAATTTAAGAGTTTATATAGCCTGAAAGGTTCCTGGCCATGCCACCTTCCCCTGCAAGTAGTTTGAAATTTTGCTGGTTTCAACAATTTCAGTTGTTAGACGAAGCAATTCCAACTTTGTGCAGGCCAGCTGAAGACTCAGGATCACAATCTGTAAGTAGACATTACTGTTAGTAGGAAACTATGGGGTCTTATTTTTGAATTTGTTCTGTTTAAAAATAACAGCAGCACTACTATGAGTGTTTCACTTGAGCTGGTTTTAACTTTGCTCAGCAGAACTGTAGGCTCAGCCAGTAATCTTTCAATTCAATTTATTCTTGTATCGCGCCTTTTACAACACAGTTGCCCCAGGGCACTTTACAATGGTGGTGGATGATGGAACGAGTTACAGTGATCGATGTTAAAGCCGGACAACTACGAAGGAGAGGAACTAAAAACTCCACTGTGTGGAGAAAAAAAAAACCTCCGAGGGTCCAAGGTCAACTGGCTACCCAACCCCCTTGGGTATACTAACAGTACAAAGTTAGTTTCGTTTTAAACTCCAGGATCAGTGAGGAGTCCCAAGTTTCTTCCAGGTACTGATGAGCTGCCAGGGTCCCTTGGCGCATCAGATGCATCACACAGACCAGATGGTAGCTCGGCATTGGACTCAGGTGATGACCACAGCGGGCCCACCCGGACATGTGGGGAGAGAAATGGAATGAGGGGGTCAGTAATGAGCAGGATCCAGTAGTGACAGACACAGAAATGAAAAAATACAGTGCGATGGCATGTACAGCAGCACCAGCGACATTAGTAATGGTGCACTATGGTGATTGGGGCGGGTAAGCTAAACTAAAGAAGTAAGTCTTCAGCCATGATTTAAAGACTGAGACTGAATCGGCATCCCGTACAGAAGCAGGCAAGCTGTTCCACAATCTAGGGGCCCTGTAACTGAAAGCTCGTGCGCCAATACATTTATTTATGCGAGGGACAATTAGGAGATCTTTATTCTGGGATCAAAGTGGGCGGTTAGGTGTATAGGTATTAAGCAGTTCGGTTAGGTATATTGGGGCAAGACCTTTAAGTGCCTTGTAGGTTAAGAGGAGGACCTTGAAGTCAGCCCTGTACCTAACAGGAAGCCAGTGAAGCGAGGAGAGTATGGGAGTTATGTGGTCGTACTTCCTGCTCCTCCTAACAATCCTAGCGGCTGTGTTCTGAATGCGCTGTAGGGTGCTTAATGTGCCCTGAGAGCTTCCAGAAAGTAGGGCATTACAGTAATCTAATCTACTGTATACAAATGCATGTACTACTTTTGCCGTGTCTTCCATTGACAGAAAACGCCGTAGTTTGGCAATGTTCCGAAGGTGCAGGAAGCATGTCTTCGCAACTGCATTAACATGGGGATTAAATGAAAGATTTGAATCGAAAATAACACCAAGGTTACGTGCCAGAGTACTAACTGAAAACTTCAACCCTGCATCCCGGATATGCGAAATTAAGTTGGCCCTTTCTACATCACTACTACAAAACAAGAGCAGCTCAGTTTTTTCGGGGTTTAGTGAGAGGAAGTTGTTATTCATCCAATCCCTAATATCACTGAGGCAGCTAATTAAAGTGCCGGTTGATGCTTTATCACATGATTTAACAGATAGGTATAGCTGAGTATCATCAGCGTAGGAGTGGTAACTAACATTATGCTTCCGTATAATAGTGCTTAGTGGGAGCATGTAGAGGGAGAAGAGCACTGGACCCAACACCGACCCTTGTGGGACTCCATAGTTAACTAGTGACATAGGTGAGGGGGTGTCATAATCATCCATTTGGATGAAGTAGTAACGGTTTGTGAGATAGGAGTTGAACCATTTAAGGGCTGTTCCGCTAATGCCGACAGTGGAGTGAAGCCTATTTACTAAAATGGAGTGATCTACCGTGTCGAACGCAGCACTAAGATCTAAGAGAACAAGAACAGTGATGTTTCCTGCATCACTTGAAACCATTATATCATTTACCGCTCTAGTTAGAGCAGTTTCTGTGCTATGGCCAAGCCGGAAACCTGATTGGAATTTATCTAAGAGGTTATGCGTGTCTAGATATGACTGCAGTTGTCTCGCAACTAATTTTTCCAGAATCTTAGAGAGAAACGGGACATTAGAGATAGGTCTATAATTACTTGGTGAGCGAGGGTCCAAGTTAGGTTTTTTAAGCTGTGGTATAACCACTGCTGTTTTAAACTGATTGGGGACTACACCTGAGGTCAAGGATGCATTCATGATATCAAGTATAGGTGTTGATAGGACTCCTAAGGATTCCTTAAGGAGCTTGGTTGGAATGGGATCTAACCGACAGGTCGTGGACTTTGCCTGGGTTATAACAGAAATTAGCTCAGAGGCATAGATGAGATTAAAATCACTAAAATATTGTGAGCACTGTCCTGGTAATGGATTAATTCGAGGGCTAATGGGGCACATTTGGACCCTAATGTTGTTAATTTTATCATTAAAAAACTTCAGAAACCTCTCGTTAGTAATACTACACGCTGGCCTTCTATCAGTTTTGTCTGTTAGCTGGGCTAGTGTCTGAAATAAATAGCGGGGGTTGTGCTTGTTGTTTTCAATAAGCTTTGAATAGTACTCAGTGCGAGCACTCTATAGAGCTTTCTTATATTGTTTTAATTTAGCGAGCCATAGGACCTGAGAGGCTTGGAGACCTGTTGTCTTCCATCTTACAGCACTCCCGCTTAGCAGCCCGTGTGTGATCATTGAACCAGGGAGAGTGCCTGATAGTTCTGACCTTCTTTATCTTATTTGGGGCTACCTGATCAAGGATCAGCCCAACTACTGTATTGTACATGTCATGAACAGTTTTGTTACAGGTGAAGTCTATCTCTGTTACGGCCTCCATAAACTGAACACATTTAGCCCTGTTTAGGTGTCGTGTTGTACTAGTCCTTTCACTGAGGTACGGTAGAGACATATTAATCTCAAACGTGATTAAAGAATGGTCGGAAAAAAGTTTATTTAAGGAATGGACCAGTACAGTATCAATGTCAAGTCCATACGAGATAATTAGATCTAGCATGTGTCCTTGTACATGGGTAGGTCCTGATACATGCTGGGTGCAACCGACAATCGAGGAGCGTTAAGAAGCTTTTGGCACCTGCATCCGTCTCTGTATCAACATGTATGTTAAAGTCGCCTAACATCACGAATCTAGTAAACCTAACAACCAAGTCAGAGAGCAGATTGCCAAATTCATTAATAAAGGCAGCATATGGTCCTGGAGGTCTGTAAATTAATAGGATATGGAGCGCTAAATCAGACCTAATGCTCAGTAGTTTTTGAATCAACCTTAAATGATTCATCAAAAATTGCAGCAAGGCCACCACCACGTCCTGCTGAGCGCGATTTATGCAGGTATGAGAACCCATCAGGGGAGGCTTCCACTAAGGGGATGGTGTCAGTGAGTCTAAGCCAAGTTTCAGTCAGTAGACAGATATCTGACTTTGTGTTGAGTACCATCTCATTAATAAGCACTGCCTTGTTTCCTAAGGAGCGAACATTCAGCAGTGAACATTTGATTTTAGTCGGACGCTGTGTTTTATTTGTTTTTATGATTGGTACTGTGAGCAGGTTACCAGCGCAGGAGCCCCTAGATTGGCATCTATACGGCTTCCTTATTGTACTAAGAATAGATATTCTCTGGTAATGATGGGAGAAGTCTGGAGCATATATGATCCTCTCCAGTTAGGATGAAGACCGTCCCTTTTATAAAGCCCAGGCCGTTCCCAAAAGAGGTCCCAGTTATTTATGAAGGCTATGCTTTTAGATGCACACCAAGTCTCTAGCCAGCGGTTGAAAGAGAGCAGCCTACTGTAGGTTACATCTCCTCTAAAGAGAATTGGCAAGGGACCAGACACAATTAAGTTCTGACATTTAGTTTCAGCTTTTGAACACAAAGAGATGAAGTTCCTCTTTAATACCTCGGATTGTTGGGACGTTATATCGTTAGTTCCAGCGTGAACAACCAGGGTAGGAACTTCATTGCTGGAGTAAGAGTCCAATCGTGCCTCGATGTCAGAGACTCTGGCCCCGGGGAGGCATTTCACAGAAACCACTGGTTTAGGACGGCTAGGAACGCTAACATTCCTAACAATCGAGTCGCCAATTATGAGCACCTTCTCTGCTCCAGCAGGCGTGCTGCCAAGAGCAGAGTACCGGTTGGTCAGCCAAATGGATGACCGGTGTGCAGGAGGGCCATTCTTTGAGCCCAGCGCTCCCTTGAACATGCCGCTGGTGCTGGCTCCAAACCGGCTACAGTTGGGCCTGGAGGTTCTACAGCCGAGTCTAACTCGGCCAGTGGTTCCGACTGAGCCGGAACTACACGTCCCTCGTTCTGACTACACTGAGATAAAGTACTAATGTGCCCCTCCAGAACACGAATCCTGTCCTCCAACTGCGTTACAGTTACACATTTCCTACATGTATAAGAATCTTCATAGTTGGACAGACAGTCTACGCTGTACTTGCCACACACAAACACAGCACAAAAGAGGATGTCATGGTAACACTTACGTTAAATGTGGAAGTTTTTTTTTTATCAAGAAAGCGTTGTGTCCGAGGCTGCGAAGTTTGCTGCTTGTTCAGTCTGGGTCTCTTTCCCACAATGCACCGCTCAATTCCAGACACCATGTCTTCAGCTGGTGATTCTGATGATCAGGTGCTCTTTTGCCTAGAACTGTGTGGTCATGTGGTATTTTCTGATTGAGTTTAGATGTGAATCAGGGGTGGAATCCAGGCGCATGTAAACTGGCCAATTAAAGCTTCACGTGGGGAGGGGTCTTAATGATTAATTTGACAGTTTCCGACTGAAGATGAACACAGCACAGAAAAATATGTACAGTATATGTAAACAAAGACCTTTTGGGATGCATCTAAATAGATTTTAGGAGACACAAATAATTAAATTATTACCTCTAAAGAGGAGCATAAAAGTCCCTATAAATGGATAAAGACCCATAGAAGCTGGTCAAGGAGATGCAAATACTTTATTGGTTACAATCGCAGAATCCATTCAAACACTTTCATTAAAGGTTAAATAAATTGGACACTGTATAATGCTGAAAATAAGAACGTTACAGTTTATGTTGTAAAAGTTGCTTTTATGTATAGTTAGTTTACTTTGTTAAACATCTGTTAAAAGTTCATAACAGGATCTATAGAGGTTTTAAATCCCTGATTAAGCTCTTGCTGTTGTAAATAGTATGACATTAAAACCATGTGTGCTGTCGTGGAAACCCATTTCATGAAGCTCCTGACATAGAATTCTTATCCTGATGTTTCTTTCAAGAACAGTTTTGAAGTCTGTAGCAAATAAAGAGCTGAAAATAAACCGTGCCACTTAAACACTCAGCGGCCCTGTCTGGGTTCTTGTTACAGCTGTTGTTGCTTAGAAAGAACTTCCATTTCACAGTAACACTGTAATAATGGAGAAAAACAGAGCCACTAGTGATGCACAAGCCAGTGTATTTCTTTGTGCCGGTCCCAAGACCGGATAAATGGGGAGAGTTAAAACAGGAAGAGCATTTCACTATGTGCTGTGCTGTGGCCTCGCAAATACGGGAATAGTCACTTTCACTTTCAAGTTTGTTATGAGAAGGAGGAGAAAGAAGAATTCTGGAGTGAGTTAGATGAAGTGATAGAGAGTGTACCCAGGGGAGAGTGATGATCAGTGCAGATTTCAATGGATATGTAGGTGAAGGGAACAGAAGTTATGAGGAGGTAAAGGGTAAATATGGAGTCAAGGTTGGACAGTAAGGAGGGAGAAAAGGACCTCTACCGATTGGCTAGATATGCTGGAAAGAGGATGTTGAAGAGGGAGCTGCCAGGAAAGAGGTAAAGAGGAAGACCAAAGAGGAGGTTCATGGATGTGGTGAGTGAGGACGCGCAGGCAGTCAGTTTAAAGGAGGAAATGCAGAAGACTGGAAGAAATAGAGACTGTTGATCCGCTGTGGCGACCCCAAAACGTGAGAAGACTTTAATGATGAAGAAAGATCTAGAAGGGCAGAAACTTCACAAACTGACAAAAGTGGTAAAGGTCCCTGAGCTCTGTAATACATCACTGTTCCCGGCGAGCAGCGCCTGTGCTAACTGGCTAACCCCGTGCCTATTGTAAAACAGTTTGAACATAGTTTGTAAATAAGCGACGCCTACGGCAGATACGGCTGTTTTCTGCATTGAGATTCTTTTACAGAAGTTTGTGGTGGAGAATCATAAAGTGAAAACACAAAGAGGTTCATCCACTTTCTATTGGAAGTGGAGAGAAAGTGACAGCTTGTCATTGTGAAACAGCACAACACGGTGAACTACAGCAAACACAGCCTGCATTAACCGATACACACACGAGCAGCAGATGACAGCTGTTGACATCACCCAGGGAGCAGTGATGGGGACGGTATCTTGCTCAAGGATACCTCAGGGCAACAGGTCCCTGAGCACAAGGCCACTGCTGAACTAATTTGGTTGTTCAAAGAGCAGATACACTATAATAGTCATAATAGTATAATAATTTAATAATAATAATAATAATAATAATAATAATAGTCATTTGTAATGGAATAACAAGTGCCATCCCAGGATATACAGTGTTTATGTTCTGTATGAAGTCATGATGACTTTGTAATCACTGTGCTGTAAATAATGGACTCATCCTCCACCTGCTGGACAGTGTTAACAGCTCTGTAATCACATGCAAATACATTAAATTAATTGTGAGTTTAATACAGATGAAGGTAGACAGTATAAAAACTAAAATTATTTTAGTTGTTCAATAGTCTCATTCCAATTTGAAACAAATTAAATGGATATAACTATTTTCAAATATGTGATTAATTCCTACCCTTTATTAGGTTTCTTGGGTTTGAGGCACACTGAGGCGTACATCACATCTTCGTTCTGAAGCAGGTCCTCAGCAGGTTGGTTCACCTGGTTCATTAGGTGTTTTGTTTGATCACCACTCATGTATTCTCCGTCCTGCAAGATATTATCATCATCACTTCCAAATGTTTCTAAATCGGTTTTGGAAAAAAAATCAACTACAAAGTTCTTGAACCCACAAACTGTACCAGTGTGAACAAATGTAAAGAAACCTTACTGTAACAACACTGCAGTTCAGTTTTTTCAGGAATAAAAACTTTGGTAAGAATGTTTATACGAGTGATGGAAACATGATGCCAAGTCATACTTAATGTTTCCAAAGTTACATGTGTAAAGATTTGCTGAGAAAACTGTCACTTGTTTTGGATTTGTGTGCTACTAGCTCATTAAACGAGTGCACTACTGAAGATTTGAGAAAACATTAACAGATTAAGCAGCAGCTTGTAGCTACTCAACATTGATTTTTACCAGCTTTCTGTAAAGTGTGTCTAAATACAAAACAGATGATAACAATTGGATTTGAAGGTGGTGATAGATGAACATTTTAATATGTTGGGGATGGGGAACAAAAAACTGACTTTCAACTCTTATTTATGCCAAACCTTGCTTTTCCCAGCACTTCCTCCACTGTCATCCTCCAGAGCTTTCTCCTTCTTCCTGTGAAAGAGAACTCAGTGAAAGAAGCAGCATTGAGAAAATCCAATCTGATCTAAAGTTACAAGAGAAAAAGTGTTTTCATTCACTTTTAACAATTGTATATCTAAACTGATCTAAACTGTAAACTTGTGACGGAAAACACAGTAAAGACCTGATTCCACTTCATTCTGTTTCCTCTGATGCTAAAGCTACAATTCTCTATTTACCCCCAAAATGTTAATTTTAACATTATAATGCAAATTATACATTTGATCTCTAGAAAGGGATTCGTCATTATTTACAGGAGCAGTTCTTACTTCTTTTTAGGTTTCTTGGGTTTCTTGCTGACAGAAGCATAGACATCACCAGTCGTTTGAGCTTCAACAGGCTGAGTGACCTTGTTATTCTGAAGCTCTGTTTGATCACCCTGCCTTCTTTCTCCATCCTGTGAAAAACAAAGTGATCTTATCATCTTTAGTTGTGGTCATATTAACAACAATGCATCATGTATTATTATCAAAAAGCCAAAAATCTTGTTTATTTTTAAACCTCCAGCAAAATGATGTTGCTTCCCAAAACAATACAGTGAGCGATACAGTTACTGATGCAACAGAAACATTTTTGACACAGTGCAGATTTGGCAACCCGTGTGTGAGAACTTAGTTTATCACTTTGTGGTTAAGCTCTTGTTGCTCTCAGACATCTTTATTTCACAAAAGTCACCCCTACAGCTTTCACAGAGCAGACATTTCACAAAGCAGCTTTTGGCAAATATGGCAAAACTGGGCCTAAAAAGAGAGCATGCAACACATCTTGTACTATTTCTCAGGACTGTATAGTGATTTTATGAATGTAAAGATTACATCTGGGCTTTAAAACACTAAGCCAGATCTTCATATGCTCTCACCCACCCATCAGAACTGAGAGCAGTGACTATAAATGAGACCAGTCCATCACACTGAATACTTTCACCTGACTAGTAAACTAGTACAGATCCTATTCTATTTCAGGTCAAATGCTCATTTAGGTCTAACCTGTGTTTTCCCATCATTTCCTTCATTGCCTTTTGGAGCTTTTCTCTTCTTCCTAGTAGATGAAGAACAGAACAGAGTGAAATATAGGGAGGAAGCAGCAGCATGATCACACACATTTCTTCTAAAGCAACTTATTTTATGAGACAAAAATATTATAATTGGCCATTTTTCATTGTGGAAAACTGATCCAATGTTATTGATCTTTCAGTGGCAAAGGCATGTGAACCTCTTGGATTATCAATTCATTCCAAGGTGAAATTAGAATCAGTGAGATGAAAATCAGGCAAGAACAGGGATCTATTAAAGTCTACTCTTCATGACACAGCGGTGGAAGTGTATAATGAACAAAGGGGTTTTCAGGGGAGCTGTTGATACTTATCAAGCTGGAAAAGGTTATAAACCATCTCTAGAGAGATTGGAGATTGGAGGAAATTCAACACTGTTACCCGACTTAGGAGTGGCCGACCAACAAAGATCAATCTAAGAACATTGGCCTCTCTCCCACTGGCTAATGTTACTGTTTATAGGTCCACCCTCAGGATACTCAATAAAATTGAAAGTGATAATGACTAGTCTAGTCAATATGAAACACAGCACAGCACACAGTGAGACACAACAAATTTCAACCTCTGCATTTCTCACACACACACACACACACACACACACACACACACACACACACACACACACACACACACACACACACACACACACACACACCGTGCAGCAGAGGGCTTCCATTGAAAGCGCCCGAGGAGCAGTTGCTACCTTGCTCAAGGGTACCTCAGGGCAACCTACTGGTCTGGGAATCGAATCCACAACCTTCTGATCCTGGGGCCTCGTCCCTAAACGCTAGATCACCACTGACCTAACACTGTGCACAGGAGGGCTGCAACGAGAAATTCACTGCTCTTCTAAAAAGAACATAGTGCCCATCTTCAATTTGCTAAAGAACACATCAGGCCACAATGCTACTCGATATTTTTCTCTTTTTTTGTGGGCAGATGAGACCAAAATAACTATTTGGTTTAAATTAGAAGTGTATAAGAAATGGAAAACACTGTTTTCCACTAAAAACCACGTCTAATCTGTGAAGCATGGTGGTGCTATTTTCATGGTTTGTGCCTATTTTGCTGCATCTGGGCCAAAAAAGAACATAATCTAAACAGAAAGAATAACACAATGACCCTCAGCATACAGTACCAGAGACTGGTTAAAAAATAAATAAATAAAAAAATAAGTTAATTGAGCAATTTCCCTTTGAACCAATGCATATTTTCTGATTTGAATTCTGATAATGCTTTGGAAAGTCCTGACTTTAAGCCAACAGAAAAGATGTGCAAAAACCTGAAGTTAGTAAACCACCAAAAGTTATTACAGTTACAGTGCAGTTCCCACCCTATACTAAAAAGAAAGATTTACATACTTTAGCCTTTCACAGATCTGTGATCATGAATCATTTTCTCTATAAATAAACTAGCAAGGATAATATTCTTGTCTCATTTGATTAATTTGATTGGTTACTTTAAGAATTTGGATATTTTAGGTCATATTTATGTAGAAATATAGAAAATGCTAAAGGATTAATCAATTTGCAAGCACCACTGTATTTGATGTATCTTACATAATTCCCTGTTTAGTTTCTATTGGTTGTATAATTTTTTTTTTCTCACCTCATTATGCAAACTGCAGCCAGGACTATGAGTAGTAAGACCAAAATCCCTGTAGTGACTTCCAAAGCAAAGATCCAGCTTGATAAACCTGTTGAAAAAAATTAATTATTTACTGAGTATTGCATACAAAAGCACTTCAAATATAATTAGCCATGTCACAAGTTAATTTAGGCCTGTCCAGAGTGTTTCTCTGCCTGAGTGTTGAGATAGACTCCAGCACCATTAACCCTTTACTGTACATGTATTTCTGTGTGTCAACCAACATCACGAGCAGAGCTGTTCCGGTTTCACCAGCAAACTGAGCTGCAATTTGTTTTATTTATAATGGGACCCACTCCACCTGCCTGCTAATGTCTAAGTGCTATTTTTTAAATATTTTCTTTAAGCTTACTGAGATTATACATGTCTTTAATTATGTTTATATTTATATTTATAAACATGTTTAATAAATTGTTTCCAGAACAGACCCCTTTAAACATCATCAACCCACAATAAAATGACTTTTTCGGTCTAAATAGTATTTTTAAGTTTATTATTTCAAAAAAGGTTGTTGTCTTTAGCTTGAAAAAGCCACAAGACATCCCACCAAATACAGCACAAAAGTGAAAAAAAATTATTTAACACCAAGTCTGGGTTTTGGAGCAAATTTAAGCAATGTGTCATCCGCTTTGGCTGATAGTCATTCACAGGGTTTGATTTAATGCAGAAAGTGGATTTAATTTTAATCATTTATAAAAATATGTATGAATTCCAGGAGTGCTACCCAGTGGATAAACCTCAAATTTGAAAGAGTGTGAATCAGTTCATAGATCACAGTTTTTCCACTAAAGGACCCCAAAACCTCTACCATGCAAGAAAAGACATCCTCATCATTATCCTAATCCACACTCCATCTGGATTATATTAACTTTAGTACTTTATTATCTTCACATGTGATCATAGATGAGTGACTCACCTTCCACTTCCAGGTTGATTATTCCAGATCTGGAGTTCTTGATGTTCTTCAATGTGCAGGAATATTTCCCAGAGTGACTCACACTCAGAGCAGGGAAGTGAAGAACAGAGTCTGATTCAGATACGAGCTCTTCGTTCTTCCACCACACAAACTGTGGAGAGCTGAGAGTGCAGTTCACAGAACACGTCAGGTTTACAGAGTCTCCCTCCTTTAGAGTCCCATTTCCAGACAGTCTGATCATCGACACCTTCAGAGCTTCCAGAGATCAGGAGAGAAACACAGAGTAGATTAGAGTTGATGTACAGAGTGTTCCTCTAGACCAGGGGTTTGACACTCATTTCAGCTCAGAGGCCACAAACAGCATAATCTGGTCTCAAGTGGGCCGGATCAGTAAAATAAAACCACAATAAACAATAATAAATAGAAATAATAATACATAATATAAATAATAAATATAAAGAAAAAGAACTTTTTTCCTTTGTTTTACATTTGGTGAAATTTTTTTTTTACAAATCATATTATGAACAACCTGAAGTTTCTTAAATCAAAATAACAGCAATTTCAATAATATTATGTCCAGGTTTTGCCATTTACGCATGTGCTTACAACTGAAAGATCACAGCAGATCTACAATGGCACGAAACATTTGGTGACAACTTTTTTGTCCTCTTGCAACATTTTGTTCAGAATTTTCAAGTGCTCTGTAATTCTGGGGACTGAAATTCCATCACTGGTTTTCCCTTTTTGCCCTTGATTTCCTCTCATAGATCAAAGAAACGCTTCAACACAGTGTGGCAGATCCTGAGTATTGTCTTTATCACCAAGCTGTCAAACTGACGGTGATTCAGATCTCTGGCTCAGATTCAAAAATACAACAAAATACAACAGTGTTAAAAACTATGTCCTCCCCTTGCGGCCTGTACTTTCTCTTCAGATTTTTTTTTCCTGGTTAATGATGACGCTCCATCAGTAGCTGCGCTGACAGAACCAGTTCACTCTGATCCAGTCCAGCGCCCCAACCAGACCCCTGAACATGTCATCCGCTGTTGTGGTGTCTGACACAGACACCAGCTCAAGGAACTCCTCAGTGATGGTCAAAGTCTCAACACCCTGAATGATTACGGTCAGTTGAGCAACATCAGTAACGCTACAGACTCATTTATCTTCTCACTTCACAGTTGTCCTTGCAAGCGGTCGTATTTCTTGCCAGGAGTCTTGTAGCGTTGCTTAATATTATTTTCCTTTTACACTGAAGCATGCTGGGTACACACCGAGCATAGGTTTATTATTCACCTCTGGGAATAAATAAGAAATGGTCAATTTTTCAGGGAAATTCTACAATCTGTATTTACTCCGTTTTGACAAAGACATTTTGGGTACTGAGGGTAAAGGCGGAATTTATCTTAAAAATAAAGAAAGGAGTTCTCTGTGTTGTATTTTGTCAGCTGCTCTAACTCAAACAATGAGACCCTGATTGGACAAATAAAGAACAGCAGTGAGTTTTACAGCACAATTACAGTTAAGGTGAGACACAGCAGGAAATAACACATTTGTAATTTTCACAAATTCACCCTGTGGGCTGGACTGGACCCTCTGCCAGGCTGATGTTGGCCATTGAGCCATACATTTGACATCCCCTAACTAGACTTTTATCAGTGCTCAGTTTCAAAATATTT
This sequence comes from Hepsetus odoe, assembly GCA_017165825.1. NCBI lineage: Eukaryota > Metazoa > Chordata > Actinopteri > Characiformes > Hepsetidae > Hepsetus > Hepsetus odoe. The sequence continues at coordinate 17,429,559 of CM029389.1, read as the reverse complement.
CAGATGCTGGACCACCTTCAACTGTCCAGCAACACTGACATGTTTTTACAAAGTGACCAGTGAGGTTAATATAATGTAGGTGTTTCTAATAAAGTGACCAGTGATGTTAGTATAATGTAGGTGTTTCTAATAAAGTGACCAGTGAGGTAAACATAATGTAGGTGTTTCTAATAAAGTGGCCAGTGAGGTAAACATAATGTAGGTGTTTCTAATAAAGTGGCCAGTGAGGTAAACATAATGTAGGTGTTTCTAATAAAGTGGCCAGTGAGGTAAATATAATGTAGGTGTTTCTAATAAAGTGGCCAGTGAGGTAAATATAATGTAGGTGTTTCTAATAAAGTGACCAGTTAAGCAAATATAATGTAGGTGTTTCTAATAAAGTGGCCAGTGAGGTAAATATAATGTAGGTGTTTCTAATAAAGTGACCAGTTAAGCAAATATAATGTAGGTGTTTCTAATAAAGTGGCCAGTGAGGTAAATATAATGTAGGTGTTTCTAATAAAGTGACCAGTTAAGCAAATATAATGTAGGTGTTTCTAATAAAGTGGCCAGTGAGGTAAATATAATGTAAGTGTTTCTAATAAAGTGGCCAGTGAGTGGAAGGTATGTAATTCTGATGAAGTGAAAGTGACTATTCTTGTCATTGCAAGGTCACATCACACAGTGAACCACAACGAAATTGGACCTCTGCGTTTAACCCTTGCACTCAAACACCATACAGCAGGGGGCAGCTATGAAAGTGCCCAGAGAGCAGTGACAGGGACAGTACCTTGCTCAAGGGTACCTCAGGGCAACCTACTGTTAAGGAGTTTGAACCCACAATCTTCCAATCCTGTGGCCACCTCCCTAAACACTAGGCCCCCACTGCCCCAGTGAGTGAGTGTAGAAGAGAAAACACGAAAAGAGAAAACAACCTGAATGTAAGTGGAGTTTAATTTTAATCTCAGTTCTTACCTCCCACTTGAAGAGTCATTCCAGGGTGACCAGTCCATTTGTCTATATTAGTTATAAATCTGAATCTATACTCTCCAGAGTGACTGAACTGTACATTATTGATCAGTAAAGTACAGTCTGATCTTTTATCTCCAGTGTAGTTAAACCCCTCTGAAGGTTCGGAGGTTGAGCTGCTGTAAACGTACGGAGGGTCGACACACCAGGCTTTATTTGTGTTCATTGAGCACCAACTCACTGACTGCACTGTTGACTCTGGATATGAATAACTACAGGAAATGATGACGTCTGATCCCCTCACAGCACAGATCGGCTCTGGATACTTTACACTCCGTCCACTGTCTGATTGAACACCTGAAAAACAGGAGCAGAGACACGAGACTGAAAATGAGAAAATAAAATAACACAGTAAACAGTTACGGTGTCGAGTTGAACTGCTGTGATTGATCATGAATAAATTGTTTTATTATCACACAAAATACATTTCTTTAAGTTTTCATTCAAAACAGAGACAGTCGTTTAAAATCTTCTCACTTTCTTGCTGATTGTATTTTTCTGCTTCCGTCCCAAACAAAATGTTTATATCATTTGTTTAATTTGTACAATTTTTAATGTATTTCTGTCTCTTCACTTTGATCTTTGTGAATAATCAGATCCACCACATACATTTCAGTGATTATAAAGATCTTGATCTGCTCGTGTCGTGGAAAATTGAAGTGTGAACCTGAGTCTGAAACTTTTTCTAAGTCAAAAATCAAGCAAAGTCAGAGAGATGCGGCACAACCAATTTACTGAAGAGTTTCAGCAGGCGTGGTCCCGTGGGAGCAGCTCCAAAATGCTCATCCCAACTTCGGACTTTAAATACATTGAAATCACCTTTAAAATTTACATAAATCCATCCCATTAATAGTTTTCCAACAATAATATTCAATGCTGTTGTAACGGTGGCGTGGTACTGGAGGGACGTCAGGTGCGAGCCAAGAGTTCAGAACAGAAGTTTATTATGCACAGTGACAAAACAAACAAGACATAGGGAACGGGGGACTGCAGTTCTACACATGAAACCCTATGACTGGGGAACTGCAGTCTAGCCCTAGATACTAAGAGGTCTATACTAGGCGACCTATACCTAGTCATAGACACAAAGTTTACACAACCGCCACCCGTTACGCGTAGGTTTGACCTACCTAATGAGCCGCGCTCTGTTCTGACTCATCGGGGCTTAAATAGTCAGCCCCAATGATGCACACCTGCCCGCAGGGGCTCAGGTGTGCTTAGTCAGAACAGAGCGCCCTCTAGCGTACCCTAAACACCTTGTGTGACATAAACACCCTGTATGTGACCGAGAGCGCCCTCTAGCGTGCCCAAAACACAACACACGTGACAGAGAGCGCCCTCTAGCGTGCCCAAACCCTAACACACGTGATAGCTGTCATGATTAAAACCTCAGTTCCCCCCACCTTTGCCACTTCACCAACAATAGACAAAGGCCTTTTCACTGATGGCTCCCTGTCTTATCCACCACCAACATTTCAAGGTTTCCTCCCATCCAGTTTCCCAATTGTGAATGCAGCTGCTTGATTAAGAATGTAACTGTTCGCTACCGGCCTTCTATGAGCACTATTGATCAGTTTAGAAACGTATCTGTTTATGTTTTCCGGGAACTCATGAGACAGTGTAAGACACCGGACAACATGTAACTTTTTGCAGGTGCCACTCTTGTTCAATTATAAATGTAGCTCTTTTACTGCTTGCTTTTTTCATTGGAACTCGAAGGTGTGGGACCTTCGTAAGACAGGGGCAAAAGTAAAGGGATTTTTACTATATATATCCCCTCTCTCTGACTTACAAATCAGATGTGAAAGCCTTGTCATTGCGAGGTCAAAGCACAGCAGACAATGAACCACAACGAAATTGGACCTCTGCTTTTAACCCATGCACACAAACACCGTGCAGCAGTGGGCAGCTATTGAAAGCGCCTGGGGAGCAGTGACGGGGACGGCACCTTGCTCAAGGGTACCTCAGGGCAACCTATTGGGAAGGGATTCGAACCCCCGATCCTCCGATCATGTGGCTACGCATAACGTAGCTATATATGAAATACAAATGATAATAATAATAATCATAGAATAATTATAAAACAATCATAAAGAGAGCATATCAAGATTTTTTTATTTTTTTTTTAGCTGAACTGGTTATTTTTTAAGTGATCAGGTTACTAAGAAGAGAGACCAATTCCCCAAGCGTGGGCAAAACCTCTATGCCGAGTCAATTTCTAGACTGCTAGACACAGTCCCATTAACTCTTTCCACCATCCCTTGAGACTGGGGGTGACAAACATATTCCAATCGTTTGATTCTCAGTTGCTGTAATACCTTTTTAACAGTCTGTTTTATAAAAGCTGATCCATTGTCTGAACTTATCTGTGATGGAATTCCAAATCTTGGGATGACTTCTCTCATCAAAAACTTAATAACAGTTCCAGCACCTTGATCTTTGGATGGGGTTGCTTCCACCCACCTGCTAAATCTGTCAGTGACCACAAGCATGTACCTGTATCTTCTCACCCTTTTAATCATATCCACATAATCAATCACCAGATGTTGAGACGGTCCTGTAGGTACTGGTATGTGTCCACCTGGGGTAGTAATTCCCTTTCGCACATTATTGTGAGCACAAACATCACATCTGCTCAACAATTCATCAACCGTTGCCTGTAAATATGGAGACCAAAATCCTTGTTTCTTTATTTTTCTCACCACTTCTCCTCTAGCGCAATGATCCAACTCATGAGCATTAGTGATTAGTATTGTTAGTAATGTGTTAGGTGCAATCAACAACCCTTGATAATTTCTCCATAATCCATTTCCATTTTGTTTAGCTCCTCTGTTGCTCCACATAGTCTTTTCATACAATGTTGCTTGTCTCGGCATTTCTGCATGGTTCCCCAAATGATCCCTAAACAGGATCCATCAACAAAATAAGTCAACTCTGCTTCTGGAACTGGTGTAGACTCTAAATCAGGTCTTAACTTAAAGAATGCCAATGAACTAGCTTCGTAATCATCCTTCAAACTTGAAAGGTAATAATTCTGCTGGATTAACTGTATTGCATCTCCTAAGAGTCACATCTGGATATATAAGCAAGAATGAATACTGTAAACTCCTTGCTTGTGTTAACACAAATCTTCTGTTCTCGATCAGCTCTATGATTTTATGATGGGAATAGATGACTACTGGAAACCCCATCGTTAGAACTGAAGCCTTCTCATAGGCATAATGTACTGCTGCTAAACCCTGATAGCATGGTGGCCTCCCTGAGCCACTGCATCTAGTTTAGTGCAATAATAAGCTATTGGCTGTTTCTTCCTTCCACTACACGTCTCCTGCATCAACTCTGCTGATGCAAATCCATCACAGCGATTAGCAGCAAACATTTTCTATACTCATAAATTACAGCTTCCACATGATGTTGCTCAGTGATGACAGAAAGTCGAATATTTCCTTCATAAAGTCAAACATTTAACACCCAAATTACTATCTGTAGATTTTCTGTAGACTGTCTGTAGACACTTACAAGTGTAGACGTGTCTCTGTTTAACTTTTGAACTCTTCGAAAATCAAAACCCACAAACAGAATGAAATGATGAAGATGTTTCATTACAGACGTTCAGAGCCAGTTTGGTGGGAAACGTCCTGAAGTCAGAACTGCTGACAGTGGTGGTGAATGGAACCAGACGTCTGATGCTCTTCACTCCTCTGGACATTAGAAAGTAAGAGATCAGTGATATTTCATACCTGTCAGTGTGAGCAGAGTCAGAGTCAGAAGATGCAGCATTTTGTCCTCCTTCATCTGAAACACGAGCCACGTCTCAAGAAACATCTGACTTTGTCTTCACAAAACTGTGAGCTAAGAACATCCTCTCACACAGAGACATAAAAAAAAACTATGTCTAAAAGAAGAAGTCCTCCAACCCAACAACCCACAAGTGTCTCGTCTTCTTTACGACATTAGAGAGAAGTGTGAGGACTTAGAGACTCTTAGAGAACATCTGATGTTGATATTTGTATTTTATTAAGACAGAATAACCAGAATGACCTGCTGTTTCATTAAACTGTTCCAATCATTTTTTCATAAAAAAAAAATAATGAAGATTTGTGTGCTTTTATTTACTGAAAACAGACATTATTACTTCAAGTCTCTCTTCCAGCCTCTTTCTCCCGTAAATTTGAACAAATTGTTTCTGTACATTTAAGACTGATACATGGCTGCCTTTTGTTGTGCTATGTTCAAAAAGCTGTAAAGATCATTCTTCTCACAGTGCTGTTAAAAATTATTTGCCCCTTTTGTGATTTCCTGTTTTTGTTTATTCATAACAAAATTCATAAGCTGAAAGGTGGGGACACACCCTGGACAGATCATCCATCACAGGGCCCACACGCAGACAAATACACACACACACACACACACACAGGGGACCATATAGCATCTCCAATCCTCCTGAAGTGTGTATCTTTGGACATCTTTCACCCCGACACATGAAACGCTGTTCCTCTTTTACTTCAGACCAAACACAGAGTAAAGAAAACTGAGGTGCCACTTGTTTAGAGAAGAAGAGAGTGATTGATGTCACGTGAGAGATGGTGACAGATAATTTCTCTCCGTGTCTAAAATTAAAAGGTTAAGATGAACAGAGTCGAGCAGAGTGGGTTTGATGGGAAACACTCACAAAGTATGAAGAGCACTTTTTGTACCCTGGTTAAAATAGAGATCTTGTTATTTCTGAGCAACAGTCAATATGAGCAGTTTTACTCGTTTGATGTCACAGACCTGCATCTCCAGAGAACTAAATCAGTACCGCCCACCTGAAATCCAACTACAGACTCTACTATCAGCTTAAAACCTTTTAATGAGCTCCGACTACAGACTCTACTATCAGCTTAAAACCTTTTAATGAACTCCAATTACAGACTCTAATGGAGCTCATTTCTACTGAACACAGACTGTTCCAACCATCAGCGCTTGAATTTGTCCACAATTTTTAACTTACATTATTAGACTGTTTTTAGTAAAGTCACTCTTTTTCCTCTTCTCTATGATCCAGTGTGGATGTGTGTGTGTGTGTGGGTGAAACGCAGAGGTTAAATTTCGTTGTTGTGTTGTGTTCCACAATTACAAGGGTAGTAACTTTCACTTTTCTTTCTGACGTTCTTCCTCCACTTTTATTTGTTCACTAGTGACTCGGACTGGATTCTGTAAAGCTGCTTTGTGATGATGAAATAAAACTGACTCGACTCTACCTGACACGTGTATCCAGTCTCTTCATGCTACAAGCCTCACACACGTTTAACAAACCAGTTTCAGAACAGACAAATAACATGTTACAAGCATCAACACTCAATCACTGAAAATACTTCACTCACATTTTACTGCCTAAAGAAACATCCATCCATCCATCTAGCCATCTATATATCTATACTTCCATCCGTTCATCCATCCATCCTTCTCAAAGTTAAAAGCACCCCAACCAGAGAAAACTACAGGGCTAAACCATACAAAATTACAAAAAAGTATAAATCAAACAAAGTTACTGCCAGAGGATATCCTGTAACTGTTAGCTGACACTGTTAGTAAGTCTGTTAGAGTTCACTCGTCTGTTTTCTAGTTTATCTTAACGCTTTAGTCAGGAAGCCCTCAGTAACTGCAGAGTTTTACTGGAAGAAGATTTTTAAACTTCAGGAACATCCTGATCCACAATCGTTATTATATTAACTTTAGTACTTTGTTTTCCTCCACATGTAATCATAGACGACTGACTCACCTTCCTGACTTTACAAATCATATTATGAACAACCTGAAGTTTCTTAAGAAGAATAAGAGCAATTTCAACAATATCATGTCCAGGTTTTGCCTTTACGCATGTGCTTACAACTGAAAGATCACAGCGGATCTACAAAGGCACAAAACATTTGGTGACAACTCATTTGCGCTCTTGCAACTTTATGTTCAGATTACACAAGAGCTCTGTAATATCCACCATAAATGTAAGGTCATTCAGCCATTCTGGGGACTGAAATTCCATTTGTCCATGAACTGTCTGATTTTGTGTTATGGAAGATCCTGAGTATTGTCTTCATCACAAAGCTGTCAAACTGATGGTAATTCAGACCTCTGGCTCAGATGAAATTAACTATTTGGAAAACCACCTGCATAACATGACCCATTTTTAAAGACCTTTAAACACAATGTATCCTGGTGCAAAATACAACCTCCCCTTACGGCCTGTACTTTCTCTTTAGATATTTTTTTTTCCTGTTTATTGATGACGCTCCATCAGTAGCTGCTGACAGAACCCGCTCACTCTGATCCAGTCCAGTGCCCCAACCAGAGCACTGAAGGTCATCAGCTGTTGGTGTCTGACACAGAATAAATATGACTAAGGGGCAGCCGTGGCATAGTGGTTAGGGCATTAGCTGCATGATCGGTGGATTGTGGGGTCAAACCCCTTCCCAATAGGTTGCCCTGAACTGAACGGAACTGTCCCTGTCACTGCCCCCGGGGCGCTTTCAATAGCTGCCCACTGCTGCGCGGTGTTTGAGTGTGCATGGGTTAAATGCAGAAGTCCAATTTTGTTGTGGTTCATTGTCTGCTGTGCTGTGACCTCGCAATGACAAGGGCTGTCACTTTCACTTTTCAGTTGAGTAACATCTGAAATGCTAACAACTAATTTATCGTCTCACTCCTCTGTTGTCCTTGCCAGCTGTCATATTTTCTGCCAGGAGTCTCATAGTATTGCTGAAAATTACATTCCTTTTCCACTGAGACATGCTGCATACATACCAAGCACAGGTTTATTATTCACCTCTGTGAATAAATAAGAAATGGTCCATTTTTAAATGTGTCAGTGAAAATGTATTAACAAGGATTTTCTACTTCTTACAAGTTATTGTATTCACTGTTTGCATGTGCTTGAACCAGTAAGATTCCACTCAGACTTCTGTTCTGCAACATTCAAGGATGAAATTCAGCTTGAATAAATTCTTCACACCAGATACAGACTCGACTTTACAAAGGTTCTCTGTTCCTCCTGTAGCAGTTCTCTGTGGTGTATATGTGCCCAAGGGCAACAAAAATACTCTTCTTCTTCTTCTTTTTCTCTTCACTGCTCTGTGGTGCACCGCGCTTCTCTACATTTGGTAATTAAAACTCTTTGCTTAAAACTGTGAAAATCTTCCCTTTGATTGTAGGACATTTCTTCCATAATTTGGCGTTCCTTGGTGGGCAGCTCATCTTTGTGGAAGCTGGAGAGGTGGAAATCCCAGAAGACGCTTGTACGGTAAATTCTCCTTACCCTTCGGATCTCCCAGTTGAGAAGAAAGGTGATATTTTCCCTCCTCCAACCCGCAGAGTGCTGCTGCCAGACTGAACCACAGATTTAAGTGAGTTTTATTTCTTATCTTTCCCATTACCATTATCTGAATACAGGAGTGAGATTAAAATCATCTAAAATTGTGAATTGGGATCTACAAACACAAGCACTTGAGAAGTTACTCTGTGTGTGTTTAATGTACATCAGGGTTTACTGAAGCAGCCTGTTCATTTAGTGAAGTGCAAACTATCGTTTGAGATTTAAAGGGAAGAGAAAATGTGCAAAGTGCTGCAAGGTGGGCAGTAGCGAGGCACAAATGTATATAATCCAGCGATAAATTAGCACAGTACCAGGGGTTACAGAAACAGGCGTTTCATCAATGTTAGATGTGTCACGTGTGGGGAGGCAGTGCCCTCCCCCAGAAAGAGCACAGAGAGAAATGAAACTTGATGCACACTAACACAATCTGAATGGTTTCTATTGGTAACATTGTTCATTGAATTAACTGTTTGATTTCTGCCAGCTCCCTTGATCATTCGTGACTGTCATAATGGGTAAATGTCAATATAAAATGAATAAAATTGAAGAAAACTGAGGGTACTGAAATACCAGAACCTACACATTGTGTTTTGAGAACAGGATGCGGTTATGACAGCCCAAATATTTCTTACATGAAACTCAACTATGGAAAAGATACATCTGGGTAAAGATAGACTGAAACAAAAGGAAGGTAGGGGAGGTGAAGTGAAGTTTCTGTCATGGAAAATTTAAGTGTGAAGTCAGAAATCAAACGAAGCCAATGAGTTAAAGCAAAAGCACTTTTCTGAAGAGTTTCAGCAGGCGTGGTCCAGTGGGAGCAGCTCCAAATTCTCGTCCCAACCCCGGACTTTAAATACACTTCAAACACCTTTGTCCTCCTCTAAATGGACATAAATCCATCCTATTAATAATTTTCCACCACTAATACCCAATGCTGTCATGATTAACACCTCCGTTTCCACCTTTACCACTTTGCCAACAACAGACAAAGGTCTTTTCACCAATGGCTTCCTGTCTTATCTGCTACCAGCATTTCAAGGTTGCTTCCTATCCCATTTAATTTTTAATTAAAGATGCAACTGTCTGCAGGTACAGCTGCTGGCTGTCTTCTGGAGTCGGATTTAGGTCAACACACTCTGTCAGCTCAGTAGCGTAAGGCACTGTAGGACAAGGACAAAAGAAAAGGGATCTTTACTATATATATATCCCCCCTCCCTGACTTACAAGTCAGATCCATCATTAAATGTGGTTAAATACTGAACAAAATGCTAATGATAGTTGGGCAGTGGTGGCCTAGTGGTTAGGGTGTTGGCCAGAGGATCAGGGGTTCGAACCCCTTCCCAATAGGTTCCCCTGAGGTACCCTTGAGCAAGGTGCTGTCCCCATCATGGTCCTCCCTGTGATGGGCTGGCGACCTGTCCAGGGTGTGTCTCCTGTCCTTCGCCCTGTGTGACCAGGGAACTTCTGCCTTGTGAGATTTTGCAACACGACACGGGAGTCTCCTTAAGCTTTCTCCTTTTATTCTGACAATACACTGACAGTACACAACAGAAACATACACCTCCAAGTAAGTGTGGTGCCCACTCCAGCTCCTCTCCCTCAGGGGAATTGTAGAAAGAGGGAGGGGACAAGGAGATATCCTAAGTTTATAGGGGCATACCACCGAAGAAGAAAAAGGGATCAGGAGTGGCTGTAATTAATAATAAGCGCCACTACAGGGTTGGAGGTCCTCACCGTCAGGTAGAGCAACAGCTGCTTAGGTCCTAACAGATTTTGTGTAATTATGACCATATAAATTAACCTGGTTACACTGGGATGGACTCCAGCACTCCCCCGCGACCCCGCTTGGGACAAGCAGCAGAAAATGAATGAATGAATGAATGATAATGATAAACAATAATGCATAGTATAGTTATATAGTAAACACAAATGATAATCACAAACATGGCATTTCAAAATTATAGCTGAACTGGTTACTAAAAAGAGAGACCCATCCCCCAAGAGTGGGAGAAAACCTCTGTGCCGCTTCTTTACCTTTAGTAATTGTTCAGAGGGAAAATTTCTACCCAGATGGTGCGATAGTGCTTTCAGCACATGGGTTCAGTGGTTCCCAAAATTAGTCTGATTCAACTCTCAGGATTACAAAATAACCAATAGAATGATATTGACTCATACATGGGTACATATTGGAGTATCACATGCGCTGATTCAGGATAATGTTACTGTGCTCATAACAAAGAAGAAATATAAAAAGTACAAAACTTCACTGAGTATATATAAAAGATACCAAGATACTCTGGAAAAGATGTAGAGTAAAATACTATTAAATTTAAGGTTACACAGTTGATAAATGATCAATAAATAACCTGAATATATGCTAATAAATCAGGATATAAACAAAATACAGTTGAGGCCAAAATTATTAGCCCCCCATGAATTATGGATCATTTTTCTAAACTTCTTCCCAATGTTTGCAGCATTAATGAAACTTGATATAAGCAAATATTCACCAGTGCTATTTAGTAGCTTTTGGTACATTTTGTAATATAAAATATATTTTTAGGCTTGCTTTATATCAAATATAGTAAAAAATGGGGTGGTCAAAAATATTAGCCCCATGTGAATGTTTGCTTTCAAAACACACCTACAGTAATTAACCAATCAGCTCTGAAACCACACCTGTGCAGTCAATTGGCTTCCTAACAACATTCAATCAGCATAAAAAGACTCCAAGGAACAGGGCACCTGAATACATGAGAGGGACTACTGCTACTCATCATGCCAAAGAAATCAGTCTGGAGCTCAGAAAGAAGATAGTGGAGGCTCATGATAAAGGGGAAGGCTACACTGCCATTTCCAAGCGATTCACAGTGTCTAGAACTGCTGTACGTTGCATCATTGTCAAGTACAAGAAGACAAATTCTGTAAGAAACAAACCTGGCCGTGGCTGCAAGCACAAGATTTTAAGGACTCTGGAGAGGAAAATAATCAGAGATGTTAGCAAGGAGCGCCGGACATCTGCCAAGATGATTGTTGCTGACAATCTGCAAATGTTGTATTGAGGTACCAACAGCCTTCTTAAATCCTTAGTGTTTCCATTTTGCCCCAAACATACGTGTAACTCCATGAGCATACACTGAATCAGTAAAAACATTAACACACTTTCCTTTTGCCAATTTACAAGCTTCAGTTAAAGCTGTCAGCTCTGCTAATTTGGCAGAACATTCCTTACCGCTGCATATCTTGCATGGTTCCCCAAATGATCCCTAAACAGGATCCATCAACAAAATAAGTCAACTCTGCTTCTGGAACTGGTGTAGACTCTAAATCAGGTCTTAACTTAAAGAATGCCAATGAACTAGCTTCGTAATCATGTGGTTTTCGTTCAAATTTGAATGGCAATAATTCTGCTGGATTAACTGTATTGCATCTCCTAAGAGTCACATCTGGATATGTAAGCAAGAATGAATACTGTAAACTCCTTGATTGTGTTAACACAAATCTTCTGTTCTCGATCAGCTCTATGATATTATGAGGGGAATAAATAACTACTGGAAACCCCCATCGTCAGAACTGAAGCCTTCTCATAGGCATAATGTACTGCTGCTAAACCCTGATAACATGGTGGCCTCCCTGAGCTACTCCATCTAGTTTAGTGCTATAATAAGCTATTGGCTGTTTCTTCCTTCCACTACATGTCTCTTGCATCAACACTGCAGATGCAAATCCATCACAGCGATTAGCAACAAACAAATAAATAGGTTTTTCATAATCTGGTGTAGCTAACACTGGTGCTGTCTGCATTTCCTGCTTCAGAGTTTCAAATAAAACAGAAGCATCAGATGTCTATTTTAATGAAGCAATTAAAGTGTTTGTTCCTGCTTCTGTTATCAGTGCCCTCAAGGGTGCAGTCTTTATTGCATAATCTTCAATCCATTCTGCACTAAATCCTGTCATTCCTAGGAATGACATCATCTGTCCCACTGTCACTGGTTGTGGTGATTCCTTCTAGTGATGAAGATGCTTTTGCTTTTGTTCCTTGTGCCACCAGTTGTCCCAGGTATTCTACCTGTGGTTGACAATGTTGCAACTTTGCTTGTGACACCTTTTGTCCCCCCTCAGCTAATTTTCTGAGAACTTTAACAGAGTCTTCATGACATTGTTCTACTGTTGTGGAACACAAGATTAAATCATCAACATACTGTAGCATTGTGCTGTTTAGATCTAGTTCCTCTGAATCCTGTCTCAAGACTTGATTAAATATATGAGGGGGATGTTTGAATCCTTGTGGTAACCTTGTATAACTGTACTGCTTCCCTCTGTATATAAATGATACAGATACCTCGACTCTTCTGCTACTGGGATGCTTAAAAAAATGCAGAACACAAATCTATTACTGTAAAGTACTTGGCATCTGGTGGTACGTTCATAAGCAATGTGTGTGGATTGGGCACTTCTGCTTGCCAATCTTCTACTGCTGCATTCACTGATCTTAGATCATTTTCCAGTCGCCACTTAGTTTCATCTGCCTTTTGTACTGGGAGTACTGGAGTGTTACATGGGCTTCTCACTTCTATAAGTACCCCTGCTTCTACCAGCCTCATTATAGTTCTCTCTATTCCCTGCTCAGCTTCTGGTTTTAATGAATATTGTGCTCTACCAGATAGTTGTACTCTAGGTTTCAATCTGATCTGCACTGGTGAAGCTGATTTTACCTGTCCCACATCTGTCTCATGTCACGACCACAGTTCTTCAGGAACTTGCTTAATCATTTGTTTCTTCAGGGAATCTTCTTTCTTCAGCTGTGCATTCATTTGCTTCCAGACATCATCGTTTTCAAATCTTGGGATTGCAACTGCCTGTGGTGTTACTTTAATTTCCAAATCACACAACACTTTGATAATTGAATTATCTACAGTACATAGTATCAATGGATATTGTGTCTTCTCCCACTTTAGATCTTCTGCTCTTTTAACCATGGGTTCAAAATCCTTTTACTCATTTTTGACTCATTTATTAGCAATGTCACATGTGGTCTTGCTCCTTCAACATTATACCACTTTTTGATTAATTCATTGTCCTCCACTTGAAGCGCTGCTCCTTCTGTCCCTGTCACCTCACTTCAGGCTTTAAGGTTACCCTTTGTTCTTGCAGTCCTTCTAAGGCATTCTTCCTCCAACTTCTCATCCTGACTTTTATCATAAATCATAGTAAAGTGATATTCTAATCTGGGGTCTCTTGCTTTTGTAATTTGTGCTGAAATAAACTTTTCCCATAGACTCATTATTTCCTGAACTGGCTTTTCTATCTCTCCTAACCAGTACACATTAGCTTCCTTTTCTAATGTCACATTCATCTGAGCACTAACTGCCATTTCATCCACATAAACTCCATCAGATGTACACCAAATCTGGAATCCCAACTGGCACAAAGCATTTCTCCCTAATAAATGCACTGGAGTTTGCTCTGAGACTAAAATAGGTAAATAAATTGTTTTCCTGTTACTGTTAATTGAACTGAAGCAGTTACTGGAATTTGCTGCACAGAGAATCTTATGGTCTTAAAGAACTTTCCTTGCCTGGGGAGGTTAATGGCATAATTTGGTCCTAAATTTGGGTTTTGCTGTGACAGTTCTTGACCCATACTTTGAGGAGTTCACCAGGCTGCACCTCCCTGCACTCCAGGTCTCCATCTCCATCTCCCTGTTTGTCCACTCCCCCAACAAACTCCAGATGGGCCTTGAGGCTGTCACTGCTGATTTCTGCCTCTGGATTTCTGCCTGCTTGGTCCACTTCCACCAGGCTGTGCATACACATTGATGACTGGAACTGAGGGAGTTGTGGACTGTGATGGTTGTTGGACTCCATTCAAGTGCTGACTCACAGGTGATGCAGGATTTGGTGTCACTGGCATTTGAGGTGCCTGCAATGTCTTTTCTTCCACAACTGCAGCTTGAGTCTTTTCCCCCTTTTTTCTTAACTTTTCCTGTGAGTTCTCCCTGTTGGAGCTGTGCCACCTTTCTCAGCACTTCATGTTCTTTGGTTCTCTTTTCATTTTGCCTGTGTTTATCCACCGCATGTGTCACATGAGCCACAAACTCATTAAACGTCTTTTCAGTCAGTCCCACTACATCTTCCAGTTTGCTTTTGACACTTTCTGGAAGGCCATCCAGGACCAATGTCCAAAAGACCACTTTCCTGAGGTTGTCTTGATCTGGGTCACTTCCTGTCTCTGTTCTCCACATCTTTATCATACGATGTACATAAGCAGAGGGATTTTCAGTCTCTCCTATTGGCTCACCTTTCAGAGACTTCAGGTCTAATTTTCTTGGATAAACTTCCCTCATTGCGTTCCACAGTCTGTTTTGGTATGGATTAAACTCCACACCATCACAGATTGCAGTGACAGCATGATGCTCTATACCTGCTTTTGTCATGATGTCTCTTCACCCTCTCACGCCAAGGTTCCAATTTGAGGAGTATAATGTATTTATTTATGAAACACACATTTACTATCTTTTTAATAAACATAGATATTAAATACAGGTCTTTGTTGGAGAGGTGCTCAGATCTCCTAGTTGCCCAATTCCCCCCTCCACTGGTCTGTAACACAGAACCTAAACTGAACTTAAAGGCAGTGAAATCTGAAAAAACGCTTACCTTTAATGTTCTGTGCCAGATCAGCAGTGCCCCGGGGAGCAGCGCCAGAAGCCGGTGTGGCCTCTTCTCAATCCTGCTGACTACGCCAATTTAATATGTCGTGGAAAATTGAAGTGTGAACCTAAGTCAGAAACATTTTCTAAGTCAGAAATCAAATAAAGTCAAAGAGATGTGGCAAAACCACTTTAACAAGGAGTTTCAGCAGGCGTGGTCCATGGGGAGCAGCTCCAAATGCTCGTCCCAACCTCAGACTTTAAATACATTTAAAGTAATAAAAGTAAATAAATAAATCCATCCCATTAATAGTTTTCCACCAATAATACCCAATGTTGTCATGATTAACACTCCGTTTCCCCGCCTTTACCACTTTGCCAACAATAGACAAAGGTTTTTTCACTAATGGCTTCCTGTCTTGTCTGCTACCAGCGTTTCAAGGTTGCTTCCTGTCCCATCAAATTTTTAATTTAATGCAACTGTTCGTAGGTACAGCTGCTGGCTGTCTTCTGGAGTCGGATTTAGGTCAACAAACTCTGTGAACTCAGTAGTTGTAACGGTGGCGGGGTGTGGGAAGGACGCCAACGCAGAGCCTTCATCCATCCATAACTTCATCCATCCATTTTCTGCCGCTTGTCCCAAACGGGGTCGCGAGGGAGTGCTGGAGTCCAACCCAGCGCACACAGGGCGAAGGACAGGGGACACACCCTGGACAGGTC
>CM029389.1:17352359-17413328 GCA_017165825.1 Hepsetus odoe | reverse complement strand
CTCCTGTGACACAAACACCTTATACGTGACCGAGAGCGCCCTCTAGCATGCCCAACACACAACACAGGTGACAGAGGGCGCCCTCTAGCCTGCCCAAAACACCCCATGTGTGACACCCTGCTTGAAGAGGTTTCTGTAGACAAAAGGAAACTTGTAAAATGAGCAGCAATATTAAGCAAGCAGACCTGTGAGTGAACACCATTCAGTTACTTTAGGCGCTACTCACTGTATTGTGTTCCTCACTTCCTGAACACCTGATCCAACTAATCAGATCATTACTGAGACTCTCATGAGCTGAAGAGGGTCAGAAAGAGCAGGAACACAAGAAATGATCCATGAGTTTAACCTTTAAAATAATTCTTCATCACAAAGAAGCCACAATGTTTTTTTTTTAAACTCCTCAATTTAAATGTCCAGTGCTTTTCCTCTAGGTGTGATTAGGCAACGTGTCATTTCCTGTAGCTGAAAGTGTTTGACAGGGTTTGAATAAAAGCAGTAAGTGGTTTTAAGTGTAACCATTCATAAAATCATTTATATTGTAATTGATTAGTTACTGATATGACCAAAGACTGCTAACCAGTGAAAAAATCTAGGAATAATCCTCAAAAAATATGCAAAAGTGTGAATCAGTTAATGCATCATTTCATAAGTTTTCATTAAAGTCCCTATAAACGGATAATGACCAATAGAAGCAGATCAGGGAGATGCAAATACCTTATTGGTGACAATCACAGAATCCATTCAAACACTTTCATAAGATCACTCTACTCTAAAGGTTAAATAAATTGGACATTGTATAATGCTGAAAATAAGAATATTCCAGTTTATGTTGTAAAAGTTGCTTTATGTCTGCGATGGGCTGGCGACCTGTCCAGGGTGTGTCCCCCGTCCTTCGCTCTGTGTGCGCTGGGCTGGACTCCAGCATGCTCCCGCAACCCCGTTTGGGACAAGCGGCAGAAAATGGATGGATGGAAGTTGCTTTATGTACGGTTAATTTACTTTAAAAAAAACATCCATTTGTTAAAAGTTCATAACAAACAAGATCTATAAAGGTTTTAAATCCCTGGTTAAGCTCTTGCTGTTGTAAATAGTATGACATTAAAACTATGTGTGCTGTTGTGGAAACCCATTTCATGAAGCTTCTAACATAAAATTCTTATCCTGATGTTGCTTTCAAGAACAGTTTTTAAGTCTGTAGCAAATAACGAGCTTAAAATAAACTGTGCGACTTAAACACTCAGCAGCCCTGCCTGTGGGTTCTTGTTACAGCTGTTGTTGCTTAGAAAGAACTTCCATTTCACAATAACACTGTAATGATGGAGAAAAACCGAGCCACTAGTGATGCACAAGCTTGTGTATTTCTTTGTGTCGGTCCCAAGCCCGGATAAATGGGGAGGGTTATGACAGGAAGGGCATCCGGTGTAAAACTTTTCCAAATCATCATGCAGACAGCGAAACAGACTTCCATACCGAATCGATCGAGGCCCGGGTTAACAACGACCGCCACCAGTGCTGTTAGTCTACAGGGTGCTGGTGGAAATTGGGCTGCTGTTGGCCAAAAGAGGAGACGAAGAGGAGAAAGGCATATCCGAAGGCACGAGGAGAGAAAGAAGGGGAGGAGAGTTGAAGTGAGGGTAGGGACTTCTAAGGAAGAGAATTAGCTGATATGATGGAGAGAAGGAAGGTTGATCTTCTGTGTGTGAGAGACTAGATGGAAGGGTAGTGAGACCAGGTGTATTGGAGGAGGGTTTAAATTGTTCTACCATGGTGTGGATAGAAGCAGGAATGGGGGAGGTGTTAGCCTGAAGGAAGAGTATGTGGAGAGTGTTTTGGAGGTGAAGAGGGTGTCAGGGGAGGGTGATGAGTTTGAAGCTGGAAGTTGAAGGTGTGATGATGAATGTTGTTATTTTTTATTTTCCACAAGGGGCAGCAGTGGCCTAGTTGGCCACAGGATCGGAAGATTGTGGGTTCAAACCCCTTAGTAGGTTGCCCAGAGGTACCCTTGAGCAAGGTACCGTTCCCCATCACTGCTCCGTGGGCAGCTTTCATAGCTGCCCCCTGCTGCACGATCATTGTGTGCATGGGATAAATGAAGAGGTTCAATTTTGTTGTGGTTCACGATGTGCGGCGCTGTGACCTCGAAATGACACAAATAGTCACTTTCACTTTCAAGTAGGTTGTGAGAAGGAGGAGAAAGAAGAATTCTGGAGTGAGTTAGATGAAGTGATAGAGAGTGTTCCCAGGGGAGAGTCATGATCGTTGCAGATTTCAATAGAGCAGTAGGTGAAGGGAACATTAGTTATGAGGAGGTAACGGGTAAATATGGAGTGAAGGAGAGAAATGCTAAAATTTGGTTGTAGAGTTTTGCTAAATTTTGAAAATGGCTGTAGTTAATATGTATTTTAAGAAGAGGGAGGAGCACAGGGTGACGTTTAAGAGTGGAGGAAGATGCTCACAGGTAGATTATATCCTTTGCAGGAGGGTCAGTCTGAAGGAGATTGGAGACTGTAAAGTAGTGACAGGGGAGAGTGTAGCTAAACAGCATAGGATGGTGGTCTGTAGGATGACCTTGGAGTTCAAGAAGAGGAGGAAAGTGAGGACAGAGTCAAGGATCAAGTGGTGGAAGCTGAAGAAGGAGGACCCCAAGGTTGAATTCAGGCAGGAGTTAACATGGGCACTGAAAAGCTACCAGACTGCTGGGAAACTACTGCAGAAGTGAAAAGGCAGACAGCTAGAAAGGTACTTGGTGTGACATCTGGAAGGAAGAAAGAGGATAAGGAAACCTGGTGGTGGAACTGGGACGTCCAGGAGTGTATACAGAAGAAGAGGGAAGTGAAGAAGAAGTGAGAGAGATGAAGAAAGTAGAGAGGTGTACAAGGAGATGAAGCGCAGGGTGAAGAAAGCAGTGGTGATGGCTAAAGATAAGGTGTTTCATGAACTTCATGAGAGGTTGGACAGTATGGAGAGAGAAAAAGAGTAAAGAGGAGGACCAAAGAGGAGGTTCATGGATGTGGTGAGAGAGGACATGCAGGCAGTCGGAAGGAGGAAATGCAGAAGACCGGAAGAAATGGAGATTGTTGATCCGCTGTGGCGACCCCTAAACGTGAGAAGACCTTAATGATGAAGAAAGATCTAGCAGGGCAGAAACTTCTCAAACTGACAAAAGTGGTAAAGGTCCCTGAGCTCTGTATTACATCACTGTTCGATAATTAATAAAGGTGTCCACATACTTTTGGCATTATGCACGAGGGCAGCGGTGGCCTAGGGGTTAGGGAGTTGCCCCGCATCGGAAGATTGTGGGTTCAATTCCCACCCTAGTGGGTTGCCCTGAGGTACCCTTGAGCAAGATACCGTCCCTGTCACTGCTCCCCGGGCGCTTTCAATAGCTGCCCACTGCTGCACGGTGTTTGTGTGCATGGGTTAAATGCAGAGGTGGGCAGCGGTGGCCTAGCGGCTAGGGCGTTAGCCACATGATCGGAGGATCAAGGGTTCAAACCCCTTCCCAATAGGTTGCCCTGAGGTACCCTCGAGCAAGGTACCGTCCCCATCACTGCTCCCCGGGCGCTTTCAATAGCTGCCCACTGCTGCACGGGTTTGAGTGTGCATGGGTTAAATGCAGAGGTCCAATTTCGTTGTGGTTCATGTGTGCTGTGCCGTGACCTCGCAATGACAAGGGTTTTCACTTTCACTTTCATATTGTACATTATCAATGAAATATTGAAACCATTTATATAGATAGATAGATTATTTATTATTTATTTTTTTATAGCTCCTGTACTTCTCCTGTACTTGTTCCTCTTTCCTCTTTCCTTATGTCTCTATTTTTTTAATATATCTTTTTTTTTTTTCCTATTCCTTTTCTGTACATCTCTCACTTTTATAAGAGCCCTGTAACACCCAAATTTCCCATTCATGGGATAATAAAAGATTACTCTACTCTACTATAGAATCTATGTGTGTCACAATGGCGCTCCGTCACTAGGGGGCTTCAACCAACCAGAAATGAGCAATTGCGCACTATCGTGACGTCATGTCTAAGGGACTTAAATGCAGTAAACCATACTCCGCACGCGGTCCTCAGTGTTGCTACATGTTGCGTGTTTCTCAGATAATTTGCTGTGTTTCTGAACAAATTAGAGTTCTCCTCTAATTTTTGAATTCTCCTATGAAAAGGACTTTTTTTTAGGACCCGCGCCTATTGTAAACAGTTTGAACATAGTTTGTAAATAAACTACGCCTACGGCAGATACGGCTGCTTTCCGCATTGAGATTCTTTTACAGAAGTTTGTGGTGAAGAATCATAAAGTGAAAACACGAAGAGGTTCATCCACTTTCTATTGGAAGTGGAGTGAAAGTGACAGCTTGTCATTGTGAAACAGCACAACATGGTGAACTACAGCAAACACAGCCTGCATTAACCGATACACACACGTGCAGCAGATGACAGCTCTTGACATCACCCAGGGAGCAGTGATGGCGACGGTATCTTGCTGAAGGGTACCTCAGGGCAACAGGTCCCTAATCACGATGCCACCGCTGAACTAATTTAGTGGCTCAAAGAGCAGATAGACACTATAATGATCAAAATAGTATAATAAGTGTATAATAATAATAATAATAATAATAGTCATTTGTAATGGAATAACAAGTGCCATCCCAGGACACACAGTGGTTACGTTCTGTATGAAGTCATGATGACTTTGTAATCACAGTGTTGTAAATAATGGACTCATCCTCCACCTGCTGGACAGTGTTAACAGGTCTGTAATCACATGCAAATACATAAAATTAATTGTGAGCTCAATACAGATGAATGTAGACAGTATAAAAACTCAAATGACTTTAGTTTTCACATCACATCAAATATGTGATGTTAATTCCTACCCTTTATTAGGTTTCTTGGGTTTGAGGCACACTGAGGCGTACATCACATCTTCGTTCTGAAGCGTTCTAAATCCATTTATCTTAAATAAATTTATCTTAAAAAACCAATCACAGCGTTTCGCCAGCGGAGACAGCGCCATGCACCAATCATGGCAGTCCACCAGCGGAGAAAGCGCCGTGCATCAATCGCGGCGAAAAAATGGTGGATACCCTGTCCTCCGGGAAACAAAGAAAGAAAACGGCAAAGAAAGCCGTCCATAACGCGAAAAGCAGGAGTCAAGCACCCGGCGCGGTGCCCAAACACAGCTCTACTAACCCATCTGCCAGGCAGAGGGCAACAGAGGAGCCGTTCCAGGTTAGAGAAATAACTTAGAGAATTCAGGAATTGGAACATGAGCTACAGGAATCTCAGAAGGTCTGGCTGTCTATTCTGGGCGCCGAAAGACAGACCAAAAATGTTTTTGTCGAGCAGCCCCAGGAAATGGAGGCTGAGCTCCTCGCCAAGGATCAGGAAATTTGTACACGGAATCAGGATCTGGACGCCTTGAATGCAAAGTGTAAGAGATTGGAGGATGAAAACGCCTCTCTTCAGGCCGTGAATCACCAGCTACAGGTGAGCAACCAGATTTAGGTACATTCCCTTCAGGAGGAACTAGCTAAAGTAAATGGGGAACTTCAGGAAAAGCAGGCCTGGTACCTAGAGTGTGAGAAAGTCTGTAAGGATCTCAGTGAACAGATAGTTTGGCTAACCGAAAGCTTGAACAGTACCCAGGAGGACTTCAGGGCTGAGTCAGAAAGACTCAGACAGGCCAACATGAAGCACAGTGCACTTCTCACAGACATTCACCAACGAGAGGATCAGATCAAACAACAGAGGGAGTTGCTGACGAGGCTCAACCAACAGCTGGCAGAGAGCAAGACCTCTGTTCTGCAGATAACCAGCTCAGCCACCCATGAAAGACTGAAACATGAAGAAAAGCTCACCACTCTGCTTTCTCAACTTGAGGAGACCAAAGGACTCTTGTCTCTTTGCCAGAGTGACATTGCAACCATGGAAAGGGAGAGAGAGGTTTGAACTCAAGCCAATGGTGAACTTCGAGTAGAAGTCAGTGGACTCATGCAGGAGCTCAAGCAGGTGCAAGGCAACAGTGCTGCTCTGCAGGCAGAACTGGAAAAAGCCAGGAGGGAGACCAGTAAACCCACTGAGCTGCAAGAACCACCCAGAGAGTATGGTCAAGGAGGGCAGATAATATAGTTTTGTATGTTTGATTATGGACAAGAAACTAAGTATTCGCTGTGTTTATGAGAACATGGACTCCATGAGATTCACCCTGCTGGTACCTAGGGCAGAGTGTCACAGGACCAAGAAAGATTCTTCCATGTTTAGCTCTTTTTTAGACTCTTTCAGGCCAAGGCTTTCCAGTGAGTTGGACCATTCCTCATGGGACCCCAGTGGCAAGTCGGGGAGAACAACAAGGAAGTTCCATGCAACCAATTGGTCGGCAGAGGTACCCATAACAATTAGGTCTCTTCTGAAATCACTCCCATTGATTACTGATTCGGAACACAGGCAGAGAAAGCCTCTGGTGGAGATCCTGTCCACAGATACTTTAGGTGAGAATATAAACTTGTATCGTAACAGAGAGGACCAAGAAATTAAATTT
Organism: Hepsetus odoe; assembly: GCA_017165825.1. Lineage (NCBI taxonomy): Eukaryota > Metazoa > Chordata > Actinopteri > Characiformes > Hepsetidae > Hepsetus > Hepsetus odoe. The sequence continues at coordinate 17,406,780 of CM029389.1, read as the reverse complement.
CAGGATTATTTCCCCTCCACATTTCCAGTATCGAGGAGGGAGGCTAGGACTATTCAGAATCCCCTGACCTCTGCTGAAACCTATTGGCCAATTAGACGAAGACTTCTCAGTGAACCTGTTCAGAACATACCCGTACATATTGCTGGAACTGACACTGTATATGTTCCTTTCACAAAGTCAAAGTTACATAACCAGGCAACCGCATCTAGGAATGTGACTCCCAGTCTGGTTCATCATAAGCAACTTCCATCCATTACCTCATGCATCATCTCTGGAATAGACTGCCCTTCACAGATCTCTTCCCTTGTTTTAGTGAATTCAGTAAGTAATGTCACAGAAATTGAGTCTAGTTCCTCAGAGGTACTCAATTCCTTGATCTTAGCCTTTCAGAGAGTGATCCAGAGGAGGAGTGCTCCAGAATTCCTTGTGGAAGCTACCGGTGATGACAATCCAACAGCCCAATCTGATGTGCCAGTGGAGGACCCACAGATACCAGAGGCTGCGGAATTAGCATATCTTAATGAGCATATCTTCCCTTAATCAGTATTGGCACCTGTACCATCCCATATTCGCTTCCAGCTCTTAATCTCAACTGCTCAACTTCTTCCTTTTCACCTCTCACTGAACGTGCCTCTTTCATTGCTGCCTCTTCACTCTCGTGTACTGCACTTCTCCACTCCTGGTGTAATTTAGTAAGGTCTGGATATATTGTCTAACTTCTCTGTTGCCTACTCTCTCTCACTTTCCCTGTGCAGTACGGCTCCTCCCCTTTATGGAGGGTATGTGGGATTATGGGTGCTCTCTTGACTTTTCTTGATGAGATTTTCTTGTCGTCTTCCAAGGCTGCTACATCTTCTTCTTGTTCTGATTTCTTCTTGTCATCTGTGAAAATCACTTGTCCAGAAATATCAAACTTCCCTTCAATGACAGGATAATGTCCTGCATAAGGAGGAGGAGTATCATACATTTTCAATTACTTCTCTGTTTCTTCTTCTTAATCTCCTGTCGTACTTTTCTGACCTTTTTGAAATCCTATTCTCCTTTTTTCTTTTCTTTTTTTTTACAATTTTATAATTTCTAATTCATCCTGTCGCTTTGCTTGTCGTTTACTGGATCTGTCCTTTGGTTTGTGGTTCTGGATGAGAATCTCCAGGGCTTCACAACGTCCAACATCATATGTGTCTTCTTCTTCGTTTAGCCCACTTTTGATCTCCAAAATTTTATCTTTAGTCAAGGGGTTCTTTTCACACATCTTCTCCACAGGTGATTTCACCTTACTCTGTCCCTCAAGAATCTTCACTTTAGATTTTTTTGTCATCTTTTCTCTTTGATCCTCTTTGACCCCTCCTTTGTTTTTGTGGGGTTTTTTTTTTCAGCTACTTAACCTATTAAATATTTAATAATTTATAAGTGATGCTTTTACCTTGCAATTAATTCTTTTAGCATCAGCACCTCAGCACCAAAAATTATTTGGGCATTCAGCCAACCTTTAACAAAGGAAGTTCTGGGCGTTGGGCCAATTTTCTTGTTCACCGCTTCACGGACCTTCACGCTTCAAATGTATTTATGACAATGTTCCTCTTGCTTTTTTCTTGCTCTAATTCTGCTTAATTGTTATAGAAAAAAAGTACACAAAAATAACTTTAAACTTTTATAAGGCATGTGTTAAAATTCACACATCACACTTATGCACGTACAGACACACACACAGACACAAACAGACACACAGATGCACTCCTTTACACACACTCCTTAACGCCTCTCCTACCGACAATCACCCAAGACTCTACACACACTCACCAGGACTACTGCAATTACACACACACATACATACACATAGTAGCTCTTCTCAAAGTGACCACTCTCTCTCTCTCTCTCCTCTACATTCATACCTTTTTTTTGGCAGCTGCAATATATGTATATACACAAATCTTACTCCTTTCAGTTCTCTATGGATAAACTTTTAGATACAACAATTGATCACGCAGTACTTAATTAAACTGTACAACGCAAACCACAGTTCTGGATGTAAATCCTGCCGTCCGGTCTATTGTGAGGGAAATGTACAGCTGACCTCACACTGCAACTGCCACAAGAGTTTATCTTAAGACAGAGACACACATCAACTTCACGTAGGAATACCGTTCTTGTTTCATTCTTAAACAAACAGCAAAGGAAAATACAATCTTTCAACCTCTTGTTCTCGAAACAACTGCCATATATCCTAGCGGCCTATCAGACCCACCGTCAACGCCCTCTCAGGAATTTCAGAAGAAAGTCAGATTCGTCAACTCACTTTACTCAGAGTTCACCAGAGCTACCAGCCATGGGCCGCACACTACCTGTCTGAGATCGCTCAGGCTTTTACCAGCGCTCAACGTGACCAATAATAAATGACAGGATTTAAAACTGACTGCCCTAAAAGGGTCAAGTCAACACTGGCACATGTGCTCAGATTAGACTATTTAAAGTTGGACCACAGCCCCAACTCTTTGACTTCAGTACTCAAACAGCAAAAAATGATCTCAGAGTAGGTTTCACCCTCTCACTCTGTCACCCCAAGGTTCCAATTTGAGGAGTATAATGTATTGATTTATGAAATACACATTTACTATCTTTTAAATAAACAAATATTAAATACAGTTCTTTGTTGGAGAGGTGCACAGATCTCCTAGTTGCCCAATTCCCTCCTCCACTGGTCTTTAACAAGGAACATAAGCTGAACTAAAAGGCAGCGAAATCTGAAAAAATGCTTACCTTTAATGTTCTGTGCCAGATCAGCAGTGGCCCAGGGAGCAGCGCCAGAACCCCATGCAGCCTCTTCTCAATCCTGCCGACAATGCCAACATAATATGTCATGGAAAATTGAAGTGTGAGCCTAAATAAGAAACATTTTCTAAGTCAGAAATCAAACAAAGTCAAAGAGATGTGGCAAAACCTCTTTTCTGAAGAGTTTCAGCAGGCGTAGTCCAGTGGGAGCAGCTCCAAATGCTCATCCCAACCTCAGACTTTAAATACATTTAAAGTAATAAAAGTAAATAAATAAATCCATCCCATTATTAGTTTTCCACCAATAATACCCAATGCTGTCATGAGGCAGGACTCCCATCTGTTTCTCAGTACTTACAATTGGAGAAAGACCAGGACCTGATCTCCACTCCACCGAGTTGACCCACTTGCTCCCAGAATCAGAGGGAGGTGCTTCCAGTTCCCACCTATATCCTGACGTGACACACCAATTTACGGTGACAACAAACCTCCATCATCTCCACCCACTTTGCAGTGTCCTCCACAGACATGCACTGATTGGGCCAAGGTCTCCCAGAACTGGTCTGTTAACATCGTCCAGCTCGTCAACCCTGACTGGAACAACCAGGGTGTAAACAAACATCCTGAAAGCGTTTTGCCAACAGCTAACCAACACCTTCCCAGTGCATATGACGAAGATCAGCATGTGCAAGCAACAGGAGGACGAAATGTTTCTACTCGCCGGGTTGATGGATGGCCATGAGAGACATTGTGGAATTGATAAACCTCAAGTCCTAACATCTGGGGAGGCAGAGCCCAGACCATGGGAAGCTCACCTAAGGAACAGTTTAATGAACGGCCTGAAAGAAAGCATTGTACAACAAGTAAAGCAGCAATGCATCCTGTGGGAAACTGCTAACATTACAAAGATTGAGCAGTACACCGTACATGCTTAGAAAAGAAAAAGGAGAAATAGAAGACTGAGAAAAGAACTTCAAACCTTCACAACGCCACCCTAACACTGATTCAAGGCACCAGTGGACACGGTGGTAGCCGAGGGGGAAACAGAGGAAGAGGACGTGGAGAAGGTCGAGGCAGGGGCAGAGGTTTTACTGTGGGATAAAACAACACATGTTTTAGGTGTGGCAGCAACCAGCACTTCATCAAAGACTCCTGAAGAACCAAACCAACACCAAGTGGACTGAGGAGTGGAGGGAGGGCACAGAGCAAAGGGAGACGATAACAAACAACACACAAACCCATCGACTCAGATAGTTCATGTTAGAGAGGAACATACACAACCTGACTACACACAAGACAACATTAGACAGGAGCATAGTCCTCAAGGCCCTATCAATAGGGAGTATGATGAATGTGCAGATGGCAGGGAAAGTGATTTTTTTTATGACATAAATGAACCACTTTCTTTTCTCCAATATGCACAAACCCCATTTCAAAGATTGCCTTGCGTTCCGCTCTGTGTGAATAATCAAACCTGGTCTTTTGTTGTTGATTCAGGAGCAGCACTGAATCACTGGGGCACTGGGGCTGCAGTGGCCTAGTGGTTAGGGAGTTGGCCCCGCATCAGAAGATTGTGGGTTAGATTCCCTCACAAGTAGGTTGCCATGAGGTACCCCTGAGCAAGGTACCGTCCCAATCACTGCTCCCTGGGCGCTTTCAATAGCTGCCCACTGCTGCACGGTGTTTGTGTGCATGGGTTAAAAGCAGAGGTCCAATTTCGTTGTGGTTCATGTTTGCTGTGCTATGACCTCGCAATGACAAGGGTTGTCACTTTCACTTTTTCACTAAGCACATTCAGTCATACGACAGGGGGAGCTGCGAAACATTGTGAGATTGACATGTGACACCCTGCATACAGTAGGGGTCACGGGTCATGCCGCTGTTGATCATTACTCAGAGAAGCTCCATTGTGAGACTGCAAATCGTCAAATTTATGATTTGTTTCTTATTGAATGAATGAATGAATGACATGTTCCTTTAATCTGTTGGGACACTATCTGATGTGCAAATTGAGTTTGACTCTATCCTCCACACCTGAAGGTCTCAAGTGTCAGTGAGTCCATGCTCTTGCAACATCGCCCAGAGTCACTCCTGTATGTGTATGAGCGGAAGCTCTGCCCTGATCAAGTCGTATCTCACCTGGTACAAATTGCACATGACAAGACTGACTCAGAAGGCACCACATACATGTTTGATTATGAATTACATTGCACAGCACACGCTCATACAGCGCCTGATCCCACATTTGCGAGTTCTTGGTTTGAAAACCCTGAAACTCCAGACGCTCTGCTCTCGCTTAATTGGGCTTTTAAAGCCAACCCCAAATGAAGCACACCTGGTAGTCAAACACCAAACAGGTGTGCTCTCCCAGGAGCGGAGCAGAGCGCCATCTAGTGTTACAGCTTCAAACCTTTTAATAAACTCCAACTACAGACTCTGATGGAGCTCATTTCTACTGAATACAGACTGTTCCAACCCTCAGGCTTTGAATCTGTTCACTCTTTTTAAATTACAATGTTAGACTCTTTTTATTAAAGTCACTAATAGAATGATCCAGTTAATGATCCAGTGTGGATCAGAGGAGAACAGCTTCCCTTCTGAGTCATCTTACATTATTGATCAGTGAAGTACAGTCTGAAGTTTTGTCTCCAGTGTAGTTAAATACCTCTGAAGATTCAGAGCTTGAGCACCGGCTCTCAGCTCTGGATAATTCACACCCCGTTTACTGATGTCTGATTGAACGCCTGAAAAACAGGTGCAGAAACATGAGATCTGAGAAATCAGTGAAAACTGAAGAAGATAAAAGAATAGAACAGTCAAGTAGAGTGAAGAGTGAATACTGAGACATTAAAGTTTTAATTCAAAACTAAAACACAGTCATTTAAACTGTTCTGAACAAAAGTGCTTTCCTGACACCTCGCTAAAGAAAAAAAAAAGAGGGGCAGAGGGACGATATATTTTAATATGTAACCCTTAAAACCCACAAAACAGTATTTCTTAATTAGTACTTTTAATTACTTTTCTGTAATTCTTTTTAAATTTTACATTCTTGAATAATCAGATTTATCACAGCTTTACTGCGTTTATATGATTATAAAGAAAATCATCTTTATCACAAATTACAACACAACACACTTCAACACAAAACAATTTTAAGCTGTCCAACAATGACAGAAAACCTTATTCTCCACTTTATAGTCGTATGCAAATGAACAAACTGCTCACTTTTCTCTTTCTAAGTGAAGAACAGGACACATTTTATATTCTGAATTTTTTGCAGGATGTTTAGTAGAAAAACATTAAATGTACAGAAGTGCTTCACTATCAAAGTGGTGTCACTTATTTACCAAACCTTCAGATAAATTACTGAGATATCGGCCCATCTGTTCTAAAAAGCTCAGACAGAACTGTTCACTATGGTGGTGAATGGAACCAGACATCTGAATGTCCCTCATAGACATGAAATGGTGGTGAAGACGCTGCCTGATGTCTAAGATGTTGTTTTAAATCAGAGTCTGGAGAAGATTTTAGACTAAAACTAAACTCGTTCATGGTGGAGGGATACATGCAGGGGGTTGTGATGCAAAACAGACTCTCAAAGAGAAGAGTTTTAGTTCACATACGTTATCTCACCACCAGCACAATCCCACTGAAACACTCGAGCTTGGAACACGTGGAGCTTCACTGGTGGGTTTGGAGAAGAAATTAAATGAAATGATTTGTGGGAGACGTCTGATTCCATTCACCACCACCGTAAAGTGTGATGAACCATTTCACACTGAACAACTTGTTCTACAGTGAATTATGGAGAAATGATGAAGAATTCCTTTAGGAGTGTGTTTAGTTTATTTGACTCAACCCTTTGCACCAACTGAAGATTAATGCTGGGCTACTTTGACTTCAGTTTGAGTCACTGTTTAATTTCAGCATTGACTCGAGTGTGAGTTTAAGACATTCTATACTCCTGTGGACATTAGAAAGGAAGAGATCAGATTTCATACCTGTCAGTGTGAGCAGAGTCAGAGTCAGAAAAGGTAGCATTTTGTTCTCCTTCATCTGAAACACGAACCTCTCCTGAAGAAAAATCTTGTGCTGAGCTGACAGTTTTGTACAGATGGCGACAATATAAAGAATAAAATACAGATTCTAAAAGAAGATCTGTGCCTAAAATGAAATCATTAAGATGATCATTAAGAACATGTTTCCTGATGAACAGGTCAAGGTCATGACTTAGGGAAACAGTGAGAACAATATAAATACGTTTTCACTGCAACTTAAGGCAGAGAATAAACTCAGGACCGTGATTCAGTAAGATTTGGCATAATTAAGTCATAGAATAAAAAACTGTGAGAATAAGAATTTAATCAGTATAAATTATATATTAAAAAAAGAATTCGCAATTAGTGGGTTTAAAATGGTATCTCACACACACAAAATGTACAAAAAAACTTTCTGGGCATTTTTACAAAGTGACCTGAATTTATTAATTTGTTTATATATATATATATATATATATATATATATTATATATATATATATATATATATATATATATATAAAATCTAAGTATAAATAAGTTATTTTTTAAAAAGGTTTTAGAATTTCCAGTGTTACCAAAATTACAAAATACAGTGAATTATTCAGGAGCTAATCTAAAATGAGCACAAGATAAAAAACATTACAGTTAAGTCATTAAGACAGGGTTTAAAAAAAGAGAAATCTTCAAAAATCTCATATCTCAAGCACTAAACTGATCAAATTCCAAATCAGAGCCGTAGATCTTGTTCCTAAACAGAGCATCCAATCACTCCACAGTAGTCAAGTCTACATTAAGAGGTTTAAGCTGGGATAGTAGAGCTATAGTTGGAGGTCTATTAAAAGGTTTTAAGCTGAAAGTAGCAGTTCTGCTTGAGTAATGGAGCTTTATTTGTCTTAGCAGAAGCTCCAGCAGGTGATCCCTGATGGTTTAGCTGGTCTGGAGTTCAGGTAGAAAAAGAGTCTGATGATAGTGGTGGTGGTCTAGTGGTAGGGTCCTATGGACCTATGGCTCAAGAGAACAGTCAACTCAGATGGTGTACTCTCTGGTCTGGAGTTCAGGAAACCCTCAAAGTAATTGATGGAGGTGATGGTGATGGTTTCCATTCAGGAAATACATAAACTATAGTTTGTAATAAAACCTTCAATCAGTAAATAAATTCACACCATTGGTTGTTCTCTGGTGACATTTCTCAGCCAGTGATGATTGCTTTACAGTTACGTACTGTGTGGAGATCAGTCTGTGGTCCCAGTACTGTGGGGATATGAGTGCTATAGGTGTCTTCCTTTCTCCCTGTCAGCTGATGGTGACCTAGTCAGCACAAACTCGCGAGGAGCCACAAATGTCATTGTTCGAAACAGCAGCTTAAATACTACAATAGAGACAAATGTATGAAGGAAACTCTGAGGGTGTAAAGGTAAAGCCAGCATGTATACTGTAATTATTATTCTGTTGTATATTATATATTTCACATTGTGTGATGTTTAGACAGTTCAGACTGTAATGTTTGAGTCTCACCTGTAAATTACAGCCTTAATGGCCAAATATTGAAAAGTAACCAGAAACACTCCAAAAGACCTGCAGAATGACCCTGCCTGAAGAGGTCCCTGTGGTGACGACATGAAATCTCAGAAATGAGCTACATAACCAAGCAGCCCTGTGAGTGAACACCATTCAGTTACTTAGACAGAGTTGCCTCTGCCCAGCTCACTGTAAAGTTTTTTCACTTCCTGAACACCTGATTCAAATCAATCAGCCTATTGTGACTCCTATGAGCTGAAGAGGGTCAGAAAAGAGCAGAACACGCACATGATCCATGAGCTAACCTTTAAAATCACCATTCATCACAAAGAAGCCACTAACATTTATTTTTTCTGAAACCCCACCTGCAGCCCATGCTTTTCCTCCAGGTGTAATTAGGCAACGTGTCATTTCAAACAAAGCCACAGGGTTTGATTAAACGAGTAAGTGAATTGCTGTAATCATTTATAAAATCATTTATACTGAACTGATACAGGTATGAATTTCAAACACTGGTAACCACAGTGAAGAACAAAGGGACAAAACCAAAATGTAGAAGAAGTGTGAATCAGTCATGAACACTTCCATGATTTTCTACTAAGAGACCCCAGACTCCGCCACAACTAACCCTGACAAATGCAAAATAAAACCTCTTCATTGTGGTCTAACGGCCTGTAACTGCTGTTGGCAAGTCTGACTGAGTTCACTGAGTCCAGGTGCACTTTCTGTGTTGGGAAGTTTCACATTGCAGAAGCTTCTCAGAACCAGCCGAGTTTCTCTGAGCAGAAGATTTTTAAACTCCAGGAACATCCTGACCCACAATCTTGAATATATTAACTTTAGTAATTTGTTTCCTCCAGATGCTATATCCTAGACTACTGACTCACCTTCCACTTCCAGGTTGATTATTTCGGGATCTGGAGATCTTATGTTCTTCAAACGCAGGAATATTTCCAAAGTGACTCATACTCAGAGCAGGGAAGTGAAGAACAGAGTCTGATTCAGATAATGCAGCTCTCTTCTGCTCTTCCTCAACCACACAAACTGTGGAGAGCTGAAAGTGCAGTTCACAGAACACAGGTTTATACAGCCTCCTTAGGAGTCCCATTTCAGACAGTCTGATCATCGACACCTTCAGAGTCTCTAGAGATCAGGAGAGAACACAGAGTAGATTAGAGTTGATGGTTGTACGCTTCTTCCAAGACCACATGTCAAACTGTAAGGCCTGCTATTTCATCCGCCGCCCGCGCATAATTATATCCGCCCGCGATCATTTATAGGTATCTTTATTTTTTATTAATGGTCTCATGATATAGCTGCTCGATAACACACAAACTACAAATCCAGAATGCAGCGCAACAGCTGCCTTAATCAATGATGCGATTATTCCCAACAGATAAAACCAAGAGAAGTCTGTTGATGTCCCAAACTGACATCAACAAACAGCCGCTAACGCCAGACAGAAACCATCAAGAAAAGATCCAGCAGCTCTAATAACACACACAATAGAGCAAAGAAAATGGACAATTTGACTTATTGTTAACTTACTTAAAAACACAATTTTTACTTATATTTTCTGTTTTACAAGAACATATTACATTTCTGTGTAATTCTATAGAGATGTTCAAAACAACGCTATTCTGGCCAGTGAGGTTAATATACAGGTGTTTCAATAAAGGGCCAGTGAGGTTATTATAATGTAGATGTTTTGAAACAAAGCTACAGTGAAAGGTGTGTGTTTCTGATGAAGCGAGTGAGTGTAGAAGCAGAAAACAAACTGATTGTAATTGAGTTTAATTTAATCTCAGTCTGTACCTCCCACTTGGAAGTTACCCAGGTACCAGCCCATTTGCCTTCAGTTCACATGTTAGTTATAAATTTAAATTTATACTCTCCAGAGTGACGAACTGTACATTACTGATCAAAAATATGTGTCTGATCATTTATTCCAGTGTAGTTGAACTCTGAAGATTTGGGAGTTGAGCTGTTGTAACGCATGGAGTGGTCGGTATTACACAGGTCTTTATTTGTGTTCATTGAGCACCAACTCACTGATCACACTCGTTTCTGACTGGATATGAATAACCAGAAATGGCGACGCCTGATCCTCACAGCACAGATCGGCACTGGATACTTTACACTCCATCCACTGTCTGATTGAACACGAAAACAGGAGCAGAGACACAGACTGAAAATGAGAAAATAAAATAACACAGCAAACAGTTACGGTGTCGAAGCTGAATCAGCGATTGGGATCATGAATAAATTGTCATTATCACACAAAATACATTTCTTTAAATTATCTGTCATGTCATCAAAACCTCACTTTCTTTACGATTGTATTCTGCTTCCATCACAAACAAAAATTTATACACTGTACAATTTTTAATGTGTTTCTGTCTCTTAACTTGGATTCTCTTGAATAATCAGATTCACTACATACATTTCAGTGATTATACAAAAGATCTTGATCCGTTTATAAATTACAGCTTCCACATGACGTTGCTCACATGACAGAAAGTTTCTAATATTTCCTTATATAGCCAAACATTTAACATCAAATTACTGTCTGTAGATACCTGAGGAAGACGTTCTGCTGAACTTGAACTCAGGAAAATCCAAAACCCCACAAACAGAATGGAAATGATGAAGATGTTTCACTACAGACGCTCAGAGCGTTTAGGAAAATGCCCTAGTTTAGGAACCGTTGGAGCAGTGGTGGTGAATGGAACCAGACGCCTGATGCTCTTCTACCCTCTGACATTAGAAAGATATCAGTATATTTCATACTGTCAGTGTGAGTATACTGAGCCAGAAGATGGCATTTGTCTTCCTTCATTCAAACACTTGCTTCACGTCTCAAGAAACATCCGACTTGTCTTCACAAAACTGTGAGCTAAGCATGTGTCCTCAGACATAAAAAACTGTGTCTAAAAGAAGAACTCCTCCGATCCAACAACCCACAAGTGTCTCGTCTTCTTTACGACATTAGAGAGAAGTGTGGGGACAGCGTGGACGACTGTGAGATCTGAACTCTTAGAGAACATCTGATATTGATGTTTGTATTTCATTAAGACAGAATAACCAGAAGGACCTGCTGTTTCATTAAACTACTCATTTTTCATTTTTATAAAAAAATGAAGATTTGTGTGCTTTTATTTACTGAAGACAGACATTATTTTTTGAAGTCTATCGTCCAGCCTCTTTCTCCCTTAAAACTGAACAAACTGTTTCTGTGCCTTTAAGACCGAGCTATGCAAATGAGCTCGGCTCTCATTGGCTGCTTTTTACTGCACTGTTCAAAAAGCTTTTTTTGCACAATGCTGTACTGATTTCCTGTTTTCATTTATTTCTTATTTTTCTTATTATTTATTACTTTTATTTTGTATTATTATTTTATTATTTTATTTATTGTTATTATATGTCATGTTATTTCTTTGATTTCCTGTTTTTGTTTATTTATAACACCACATTGTTTCTAGTCTCAATTGTCACGGTGTGGTGTTGAGGGCTGGACGCTAACGCAGAGCCGAGAGCTTCATACTGGACTTTAATGACGGCTAACGTGCACAGAACTCAAAGCTAAACATAACAAACGTAACAAGTGTAAAACATAACAAATAATCTCACAGTGTGCACACAGAATGACCAGCGCCCTGCTCTGATTCACTGAGGCTTATAACGCCAGCCCCCGATGAGGCACACCTGGCACCCAATGCCCAGGTGTGCACAATCAGAGCAGGGCGCCCTCTACTGGCGCCGGATCATTACAGTACCCCTCCCCAAAGGCGCCTACTCCTGGGGCGCTAGACCCTGCTTCATCCGAAGCAGGATCCCCCAAAAGGAGAGGGGTAACGCAAACATTCAACAAAAAGTCCAAACAAAGTCCAAACGAACGCTCCGGTCTACCCGGCGGGTTCGGCTGCCACCCCTGAAACCCCGCTTTCTCGCCAGCGGTCTGGATTGGACGCAGCCCCTCGAAACCCCGCCTCCTCCGGCGGACATGGACCTCGTCCCTCAAACCCCGCCTCCTCCACGGTGATGGCGGATGTCCCTTGAGTCCCACCTTGTGCTGACAAGTGAGCCGGCATCGCAGCCCCACTTCTCCAGGGGCTCACACGGGAGCTGGCTCCGCAGCCACGCCCTCCTGCTGGAGCTGGAACAGGCACAACATCGGCCAATCCCGGGAGGGGAGCGGACGCCGCTCAACCCCTATCCCCCCAGCCTCCAGCACTTGGAAGGTCCGGTGGTCCTTCACGGATATCCCCACGCAGCTCACGGCTCGCGACGTCCATTTGTGGCGGCTGGTCATTACAGAAATGAGCTGCCCGCAACAAGAGAAGCGAGGCAGTGGCAAAGAAGGCTGTTCCTGACACAGAGAGCAGGAAGATGGCAGAGATCGCTTCCTGCATCGTGCAACCAGGGAGGTCGACCAAGAAAGCGCTTCGCAGCAAGGAAAGCGGCATCAAGCAGTTGACCCCCAAACCCACCACTAACCCGTCTGCAGGGCTGAAAGCAGAGAAGGAGCAGCTCCAGGTTAGTGGGACCTTTGAAAGATCGGATGCAGATGAAAATTGAACATGAGGCTGCAGTAACCATCCAGGCGCAGGTGAGGAAGCATTTGAGCAGAAAGTACTACCTAAAGCTACTATGGGCAGCCAGGACTGTTCAGCGATATTATCAAGCTGATGATGAAGCAAGAAATGAAGTCTTTGAAGGGGAAAAAGATGGCTGCTGTTGTTCTGCGAGTCGCATTCCAAGGGATGAAGACCAGACAGACTCTGAAACAGAAGCACCAGGCTGCCACTGTGATAAAATGTGCTTACAGGGCTTACTCGGACACAATATTTATGCATCAAACATGCTGCTGTTGCAATTCAGCTTAGGTATCATTCCACACTTGATGCCAGAAAGCAGAGGGAGGAATTCTTGAAATTGCGCTCTGCTGCAATGTTCCTGCAAGCCTGCTTCAGAGGTCAGAGGTCAGAAGGGAGATGATCCTGCAACATCAGGCAGCTTCCTTGATTCAGGCAGCGTTCAGGAGACACCGGGAGGTAGTAAAGTACCAGGCACCAGGCCATAAGGGTGTCATCCGTCATCATTCAAAGACATTATATGTCCTACATTAAGGGTAAATTTGAACATGAGAAATTCCAGGTGTTGAAAAGGTCTGCGATATGCATCCAGGCAGCTTTTAGGGGTTATTCTGTTCGAAAGAATGTTGCTGCAATGCACAAAGCTGCTACCATTATTCAGGCTGCAGTAAGAATGCACAAGCGAAGATTGGTTTTCAAGAAGAGAAAAGGAAAAGAAAGAGAAAGTTTTCAGAGGAGGTTCAAAAGGTGGAAGCTTGGGCATCAACAAAGGCAGAGGTATCAGCTGTTCAGACATGCTGCAATTTGCTTGCAAAAGTCATTCAGAGGAAAGCGGGCAAGGGATCTGGCCAAACGGATCAGAGCTGCAAGGACAATTCAAGGAGCCAAAAGACATCAGCAATGACCTGTCTCAGTTCAAGAAAGCGAACGACAGCTTCTGCACTGTAGATTCTGTGATGAGAGACGTGAAGAACAAGGATGGCAGGGGTTGGAAACAGAGTTCGGACTATGTGAAAAAGACTTCCTCTTTGAACCCTTTAAAATCTGTGTTTAGCTCTCTTTCAGGTTCCGTCAAGGCGAGGCGTTCCACTGAGTCAGGCGATTCCTCCAGTGACTCCAGGGTCAAGTCCAACAGTTAAAGAAGTGGACTGAACTTCTAGGATTCCCCTCACCACCTCCAGCTGCCTGGACATGGCTGGTCAGAGGTCCTTTGTATAGAAGTGTTTTGTGGACCTGAGCATATGCCCCATAAAGGAACTTTGAAGAGTGTTTTTTTTTTTGTTGTTGTTCTTGGCCTCCACCCTGAGGTTCAGCTGTGTTTTGGGGCTTTGTGAGCCGCGCCTTTTTGGGGGGGGGGGTTCTGTCACGGATGAGGTGTGTTTTGGGCACGATAGAGGGCGCTCTGTTCTGACTGAGCACACCTGAGCTCATGAAGGCACAGGTGTGCCTCATTGGGGCTGACTATTTAAGCCCCGATGAGTCAGAACAGAGCGCGGCTCATTCGTTAGGCTTAGCCTACATGCAATGGTGGTTTTGGTATTTGGTGATCTGGGTAACTTGGTTTAGGCTGCAGTTCCTTGGGTTTAGTTAGAACTGCAGTCCTTGTTTTTTGTTTAGTTTAGTTAAGAAAGTTACGATCCGAACTCCTGGCTCTGCATTGGCATCCTTCCTGCACCCCGCCACCGTTACACAATAAAATGTAAAGATATTCTGTGAAGGACAAATTCACTAAATTCATCAGCTGTGTTTAAATGATGTGTAGATTCAGAAGGTCTTACAGTAAACAGTCCAGGCTAGTAAGACTGAACTCGTTTTTAAGTAAATTAGTTCATTTGTTGGTTGACCTACAAAAGGGGGTGATGACATTTTCACAGGAGTGATTTAAGTGTTAATGAGTTCTTTTCTTCCACTCTCTCACTCATGTTCTGAGCTGCATCCTGATTAGGGTCACAGATGGGGCTGGAGTCTATCCCAGATCTCACAGGCTGAAAGGTGGAGACACACCCTGGACAGATCACCTGTCCATCACAGGGCAGACACACACACACACACACACACCCAGGGGACAATACAGCATCTCCAATCATCCTGAAGTGCGTATCTTTGGACATCCTCCACCCTGACACATGAAACGCTGTTTCTCTTTTACTTCAGACCAAACACAGAGCAAAGAAAACTGAGGTGCTACTCGTTTAGAGAAGAAGAGAGTGAGTGATGTCACCTGAAAGATGGTGACAGATAATTTCTCTACGTGTCTAAAATTAGAAGGTTAAGGTGAACAGAGTCGAGCAGAGGGGGTTTGATGGGAAACACACTTTTTGTATCCTGGTTAAAATAGAGATCTTGTGATTTCTAAGCAACAGACAATATGAGCAGTTTTACTCGTTTGTACCATAAAATTAGCAGGAATTTGTTGGACTTCTGTTTCAGTGTGTTTTCATTTTATTTGTTATCTTTTCTTTAACCAGAAAAATCTCACTGAGACTAAAAAGTAACACAATGTAACTCTGTAGGACGTCACTGACCTGCATCTCCAGAGAACTAAATCAGCCCCGCCCACCTGAACTCCAACTACAGACTCTACTGTCAGCTTAAAACCTTTTAATGAACCTCCAACTACAGACTCTACTATCAGATTAAAACCTTTTAATAAACGTAAAGCAGAATGACCCTGCTTGAAAAGGTTTCTGTAGACGACAGAAACCTTCTGTTTCTTTAGGACATGGTAACGGCCCAGTATTATCAGTATCAGTACTTTCACTTAATCAGTATTATATTATTTTAAGGGTTTATATAGCCTGAAAGGTTCCTGACCATGCCACCTTCCCCAGCAAGTAGTTTGAAATTTTACTAGTTTCAACATTTTCAGTTGGACATTTTCAGATGGAGCAATTCCAACTTTGTGCAGGCCAGCTGAAGATTCAGGATCACAAACTGTAAGTAGACATTACTGTTAGTAGGAAACTACGGTGTCTTATTTTTGAATTTGTGCTGTTTAAAAATAACAGCAGCACTACTATGAGTGTTTTTACTTGAGCTGGTTATTACCTCTAAATTATTACCTCTAAAAAGGAGCAGAAAAGTCCCTATATGTGGATAAAGACCCATAGAAGCAGTTCAGGGAGATGCAAATACTTTATTGGTTACAATCAATCCATTCAAACACTTTCATTAAAGGTTAAATAAATTGGACACTGTATAATGCTGAAAATAAGAATGTTACAGCTTATGTTGTAAAAGTTGCTTTTACAGTACTGTGCAAACGTTTTAGGCAGGTGTGAAAAAATTCTGTAAAAAATGAATGCTTTCAGAAATATAAATAATGATTGTTTATTTTTATCAATTTACAAAATGCAAAGTGAGCAAACAAAAGAAAAATCTAAATCAAATCAATATTTGGTGTTACTACCTTTTGCCCTGTGATGGGCTGGCGACCTGTCCAGGGTGTGTCCCCCGTCCTTCGCCCTGCGTGAGCTGGGATGGACTCCAGCACTCCCCTGCGACCCTGCTTGGGACAAGCGGCAGAAAATGACTGACTGACTGACTACCTCTTGCCTTCAAACCAGCATCAATTCTTCTAGGTACACTTGCACAAAGTCAGGGATTTTGTAGGTTTATAGTCGGTGTACGATCAACCAATTTTACCAAACAGGTGCTGATGATCATCAATGTCACACAGAGGCTGAAACACAGTCATGTTTGAACAACCTACCAGCTGAGTTCCTTCAAAAACTGTGCGCAAGTGTACCTAGAAGAACTGATGCTGTTTTGAAGGCAAAGGGTGGTCACACCAAATATTGATTTGATTTAGATTTCTCTTTTGTTCATTCATTGCATTTTGTTGATTGATGAAAAAAAAAGATTAACACTTCCACTTTTGAAAGCATTCTTTGTTTGCAGCAATTTTTCACACCTGCCTAAAACTTTTGCACAGTACTGTATATACGGTTAATTTACTTTAAAAAAACATCCATTTGTTAAAAGTTCATAACAAGATCTATAGAGGTTTTAAATCCCTGATTAAGCTCTTGCTATTGTAAATAGTATGACAATAAAACTTTGTGTGCTGTCGTGGAAACCCATTTCATGAAGCTCCTAACATAAAATTCTTATCCTGATGTTACTTTCAAGAACAGTTTTGAAGTATGTAGCAAATAAAGAGCTGAAAATAAATCATGCACCTTAAACACTCAGCAGCCCTGTCTGTGGGTTCTTGTTACAGCTGTTGTTGCTTAGAAAGAACTTCCATTTCACAGTAACACTGTAATAATGGAGAAAAACCGAGCCACTAGTGATGCACAAGCCTGTGTATTTCTTCGTGCCGGTCCCAAGACCGGGTAAATGGGGAGGGTTATGACAGGAAGGGCATCCGGTGTAAAACTGCCAGTATGCAGACAGCGAAACAGGTGTGATGATGAATGTTGTTAGTGCTTATGCACCACAAGGGGCAGCGATGTTGGCAACAGGATCGGAATATTGTGGGTTCAAACCCCTTACCAGTAGCTTGCCCTGAGGTACCCTTGAGCAAGGTACCGTCCCCATCAATGCACCCCGGGTGCTTTCATAGCTGCCCCCTGCTGAACGGTGTTTAAATGCAGAGGTCCAATTTTGTTGTGGTTCACTATGTGCTGTGCTATGACCTCACAATGACAAGAATAGTCACTTTCACTTTCAAGTTGGTTGTGAGAAGAAGGATTCTGAAGTGAGTAAGATGAAGTGATAGAGAGTGTTCCCAGTGGAGACTGATGATCAGTGCAGATTTCAACAGGCAAGTAGGTGAAGGGAACAGAAGTAATGAGGAAGTAATGGGTAAATATGGAGTCAAGGAGAGACATTTTTGCTAAATTTGGAAATGGCTGTAGTTAATATGTATTTTAAGAAGAGGAGGGAACACTGGGTGATGTATAAGAATGGAGGAAGATGCTCACAGGTAGATTATATCCTTTGCAGGAGGGTCACTCTGAAGGAGAATGGAGACTGCAAAGTAGTGACAGGGTGTAGGATGACCTTGGAGGTCAAGAAGAGGAGGAAAGTGAGGGCAGAGTCAAGGATTAAGTGGTGGAAGCTGAAGAAGGAGGACTGCAAGGTTGAATTCCGGCAGGAGTTAACACGGGCACTGGCAGGTGCTGAACAGCTACCAGATTGCTGGGAAACTACTGCAGAAGTGATAAGACAGACAGCAAGAAAGGTTCTTGGGGTGACATCTGGAAGGAAGAAGGAGGATAAAAAAAACTGGTGGTAGAACTGAGAAGTCTAGGAGTGTATACAGAAGAAGAGGGAAGTGAAGAAGAAGTGATGAAGAAAGCAGAGAGGTGTACAAGGAGATGAAGTGCAGGGTGAAGAAAGCAGTGGAAAAGGCTAAAGATAAGGTGTTTCATGAATTTAACGAGAGGTTGGACAGTAAGGAGGGAGAAATGGACCTCTACCGATTGACTAGATATACTGGAAAGAGGATTTTGAAGCTGGAGCTGCCAGGAAAGTGGTAAAGAGGAAGACCAAAGAGGAGGTTCATGGATTTGGTGAGAGAGGACATGCAGGCGGTTGGTTTGAAGGAGGAAATGCAGAAGACCGGACGAAATGGAGATTGTTGATCCACTGTGGCGACCCCTAAACGTGAGAAGACTTTAATGATGAATAAAGATCTAGCAAAAGACAAAAGTGGTGAAGGTCCCTGAGCTCTGTATTACATCACTGTTCGATAATTAATAAAGGTCTCCACATACTTTTGGCATTATGCAAAATATTGTACAATATCAATGAAACATTGAAACTACAGAATCTATAAGTGTGTCACAATGGCGCTCCGCCACTAGGGAATACCAGAAATGAGCAACTGCGCACTATCGTGACATCATGCCTAAGGGACATAAATACCATAAACCATACTCCGCATGCGGTCCTCACTCTCATTGCGTGTCGCCTGTTTCTCAGATAATTTACTGTGTTTCTCTTGTTGATCTCGCCAATGAAAAGAGCTTTTTACCATCGTTATGGTTCACTTTGGGGCAGCGGTGGCCTAGTGGTTAGGGTGTTGGCCACATGATCGGGGGTTCGAACCCCTTCCCAATAGGTTGCCCTGAGGTACCCTTGAGCAAGATGCCGTCCCCATCACTGCTCCCCAGGCGCTTTCAATAGCTGCCCACTGCTGCACGGTGTTTGAGTGTGCATGGGTTAAATGCAGAGGTCCAATTTCGTTGTGGTTCATTGTCTGCTGTGCTTTGACCTCGCAATGACAAGGGTTGTCACTTTCACTTTGTTTGCCTTTTTTCCCAGCGAGCAGCGCCTCTGCTAACTGGCTAACCCCCACAAAGAGGTTCATCCACTTTCTATTGGAAGTGGAGTGAAAGTGACAGCTTCTGAAACCGTGAAACAGCACAACACGGTGAACTACAGCAAACACAGCCTGCATTAACCGATACACACACGTCCAGCAGATGGCAGCTATTGACATCACCCAGGGAGCATTGATGGTATCTTGCTGAAGGGTACCTCAGGGTAACAAGTCCCTGAGCACGAGGCCACCGCTGCCCTAATTTATTAGCAGATAGACACTATAATAGTCATAATAGTATAATAATTGTATAATAATAATAATAATAATAGTCATTTGTAATGGAATAACAAGTGCCATCCCAGGACACACAGTGGTTACGTTCTGTATGAAGTCATGATGATTTTGTAATCACTGTGCTGTAAATAATGGATTCATCCTCCACCTGCTGGACAGTGTTAACAGGTCTGTAATCACATTCACATACATTAAATTTATTGTGAGTTTAATACAGATGAATGTAGACAGTATAAAAACTAAAATTATTTTAGTTCAATATTCTCATTCCAGTTTGCAACAAATTAAATGGATATAACTATTTTCAAATATGTGATTAATTCCTACCCTTTATTAGGTTTCTTGGGTTGGAGGCACACTGAGGCGTACATCACATCTTCGTTCTGAAGCAGGTCCTCAGCAGGTTGGTTCACCTGGTTCATTAGGTGTTTTGTTTGATCATCACTCGTGTATTCTCCACCCTGCAAAATATTATCATCATCACTTCCAAACGTTTCTAAATCGGTTTTGAAAAAAAATCAGTTACAAAGTTCTTGAACCCACAAACTGTACCAGTGTGAACAAACGTAAAGAAACCTTGCTGTAACATCACTGCAGTTCAGTTTTTTCAGGAATAAAAACTTTGGTAAGAATGTTTTTACGAGTGATGGAAACATGATGCCAAGTCATACTTAATGTTTCCAGAGTTACATGTGTAAAGATTTGCTGGGAAAACTGTCACTTGTTTTTGATTTGTGTGCTACTAGCTCATTAAAGGGCGGCACTACTGAAGATTTAAGAAAACATTAACAGTTTAAGCAGCAGCTTGTAGCTACTCAACATTGATTTTTACCAGTTTCTGTAAAGTGTGTCTAAACACAAAACAGATGTGAAAAATTGGATTTGAAGGTGGTGATAGATGAACATTTTAATTGGTTGGGGATGGGGAACAAAAACAGAGTCTGAACACTTATTTAGGCCAAACCTTGCTTTTCCCAACACTTCCTCCACTGTCATCCTCCAGAGCTTTCTCCTTCTTCCTGTGAAAGAGAACTCGGTGAAACAAGCAGCATTGAGAAAATCCAATCTGATCTAAAGTTACAAATGAAAAAGTGCTTTCATTTCATTCACATAACAATTATATATCTAAACTGATTGTGTAAAACCTGATTCCACTTCATTCTGTTTCCTCTGATGCTAAAGCTACAATTTTATATTTACCCCCCAAATGTTAATTTTAACATTCTAACGTAAATTATAAATTTTATCTCTAGAAAGGGATTCGTCATTATATACAGGAATAGTTCTTACTTCTTTTTAGGTTTCTTGGGTTTCTTGTTGACAGAAGCATAGACATCTCCAGTCGTTTGAGCTTCAACAGGCTGAGTGACCTTGTTATTCTGAAGCTCTGTTTGATCACCCTGCCTTCTTTCTCTATCCTGTGAAAAACAATGTGATCTTATTATTTAGTTGTGGTCATATTAAGAACAATGCATCATGTAATATTATCAAAAAGCCAAAAATCTTGTTTATTTTTAATCCTCCAGCTAAATTTTCTTGCTTCCCAAAACGATACAGTGAATGATACAGTTAGTGATGCAACAGAAACATGTTTGACACAGTGCAGATTTGGCAACCCGTGTGTCAGAACTTAGATTATCACTTTGTGGCTAAGCTCTTGCTGCTCCCAGACATCTTTATTTCACAAAAGTCACCCCTACAGCTTTCACAGAGCAGACATTTCACAAAGCAGCTTGTGGCAAATATGGCAAAACTAGGCCTAAAAAGAGAGCATGCAACACATCTTGTACTATTTCTCAGGACTGCATAGTGATTTTATGAATGGAAAGATTATATCTGGGCTTTAAAACACTAAGCCAGATCTTCATATGCTCTCACCCACCCATCAGAACTGAGAGCAGTGACTATAAATGAGACCAGCCCATCACACTGAATACTTCCACCTGACTAGTAAACTAGTACAGATCCTATTCTATTTCAGGTCAAATGTTCAATTAGGTCTAACCTGTGTTTTCCCACCACTTTCTTCATTGCCTTTTGGAGCTTTTCTCTTCTTCCTAGTAGATGAAGAACAGAACAGAGTGAAATATAGAGAGGAAGCAGCAGCATGATCACACACATTTCTTCTAAAGCTACTTATTTTATGAGACAAAAATATTTAAATTGGCCATTTTACATTGTGGAAAACTGATCCAATGTTATAGATCTTTCAAGTGGCAAAGGTAGGTGAACCTCTTGGATTATCAATTCATTCCAAGGTGAAATTAGAATCAGTAAGATGAAAATCAGGCAAGAACAGGGATCTATTAAAGTCTACTCTCCTTGACACAGTGCTGGAAGTGTATAATGAACAAAGGAGTGTTCAGGGGAGCTGTTGATACTTATCAAGCTGGAAAGGTTTATAAACCATCTCTAGAGAGACTGGAAATTGGAGGAAATTCAACATTGTTACCCGACTTAGGAGTGGCCAACCAACAAAGATCAATTTAAGAACATTGGCCTCTCTCCCACTGGCTAATGTTACTGTTTATAGGTCCACCCTCAGCAGGATACTCAACAATAAAAGTGAAAGTGACTTGTCTAGTCATTGGGAAACACAGTAAGCACAGCACACATTTACATTTTACATTTACCAGACGCTCTTATCCAGAGCGACTTACATGTCCTAATTACAGGGACAGTCCCCCTGGAGCAACTCAGGGTTACGGGTCTTGCTCAGTGGGGGTAGTGCTAGAGGTGGGATTCGAACCGGGGACCTTTTGATGCAGAGGTCCATAGGCAAGTACCCTACCACTAGACCACCGCCACCCGGCACACAGTGAAACACAACAAAATTCAACCTCTGCATTTCACACACACCGTGCAGCAGAGGGCTGCTATTGAAACCACTTGCAGTCATTAATGGATCAATAAGTTCTAAATTATAGAACTTATATTATATTTTAAATTATATTATTATGAATTCTACAGGAAAATGTCAGGACATCTGTCTATGAACTGAGTATAAACAGAAAGAATAACACAATGACCCTTAGCATATAGTACCAAAGACTGGCTAAAAAAAAAAGTTAATTGAGCAATTTCCCTTTGAATTAATACATATTTTCTGATTTTAATTCTGATAATGCTTTGGAAAGTCCTAACTTTAACCCAGCAGAAAAGATGTGCAAGGACCTGAAGTTATTAAACCACCAAAAGTTATTACAGTTACAGCGCAGTTCCCACCCTATACTAAAAACAAAGATTTACATACTTTAGCCTTTCACAGATCTGTGATCGTGAATCATTTCTTCTATAAATAAACTAGCAAGGATAATATTTTTGTCTCATTTGTTAAACTGGATTGGTTACTTTAAGAATTTGGATATTTTAGGTCATATTTATGTAGAAAAATAGAAAATGCTAAAGGATTGTCACGGTCTGTCGTGTCTGTGGTTCCGGCCGGGCACAACAGATGGCGCTCTGTTGAAAGCAGAGAAGAAGCAGCTCCAGGTTAGTGGGAACTTTAAAATGAAAGTTCCGGTACAGATGCGGATTGAACACAAGGCTGCAGTAACCATTCAGGCGCAGGTGAGAAAGCACTTAAGCAGAAAACACTACCTGAAGCTACTGTGGGCAGCCAGGACTGTTCAGCGACATTACCAAGCTAATAAGATGATGAAGCAAGAGATGAGGACTTTGAAGGAGAAAAAGATGGCTGCTGTTCTGCAAGCCGCATTCCGAGGGATGAAGACCAGACAGGCTCTGAAAAAGAAGCACCAGGCTGCCACTGTGATACAATGTGCTTACAGGGCTCACTGTGCTCGGACACGATATGTATGCATGAAATATGCTGCTGTTGCCATCCAGCTTAGGTATCACTCCACACTTGATGCCAGAAAGCAGAGGGAGGAATTCTTGAAATTGCGCTCTGCTGCAATGTTCCTGCAAGCCTGCTTCAGAGGGTCAGAAGGGAGATTGTCCTGCAACATCAGGCAGCTTCCCTGATTCAGGTAGCGTTCAGAAGACACAGGGAGGTAGTAAAGTACCAGGCCATAAGGGTGTCAGCCATCATCATCCAAAGACATTATAGGTCCTACATTAAGGGTAAATGTGACCGTGAGAGGACCAAAGGACTCTTGTCCATTTGTAAGAGGGAGATGGAAACCGAAAGAAAAGCTCTGGCTCAAAGGTGAGCTCAACGGCAAGAGCAGTGAATTCAGAAAAGCAAGAGAGGACTCCAGAAGAAAGCTGCAAGCTGTGATGGGGGACCAAAAAGAGAGGCTGGAGGGAACGGATGAACAGAGGGACCAAACTGCATGCCAGGCAACGAGGAGAGTCAGGACCAGTCAGGAGAAGTTAGAAGCTAAAGTAGCCACTATGGAGGAACAGCTGAATCAGACCAGGGCAGAGCTGAAACAGGTGCAAGACCACAACGTCACTCTGCAGGCAGAACTGGGAAAAGCCGGGAGGGAGACCAGTAAACCCACTGAGCTGCAAGACCCATCCAGAGAGTATGGTCAAGGAGGGTAATTTTGCATGTTTGATTATGGACAAAAAACTCAGTATCCGCTGTGTTTCTGAGAACCTGGACTCCATGAGATTCACTCTGCAGGTACTTAGAGCAGAGTGTCACAGGGCCAAGAACGATTCTTCCATGTTTTGCTCTTTTATAGACTCTTTCAGGCCAAGCTTTTCCAGTGGGTCGGACCATTCCTCATGGGATCCCATTGGCGAGTCGGGGAGCGCGACAAGGAAGTTCCATGCAACCAATTGGTCGGTAGAGGTACCCATAACAATTAAGTCTCTTCTGAAATCACTCGCATTGATTACTGATTCGGAACACGGGCAGAGAAAGCCTCTGGTGGAGATCCTGTCCACAGCCCTCTACGGATGATTGTACTGTCTGTCGTGCACTCTGTTGTTGTCTGTCTTGTCTTGCACTTGTTGCCCCGTCTTGTGTCTTATGTTGTGTTGTGTCTTGTCTTGTCTTGTGTTGTGTCTTGTCTTGTGTGTAGCACCAGGGTCCTGGAGGAACATTATTTCGTTTCACTGTGTACTGTGTATATGGCTGAAATCACAATAAATCCTACTTGAACTTGAACTTGAGATACCTCCTGCATCATCTCTGGAACAGACTGCCCTCCATGGATCTCTTCCCTTGTTTTAGTGAATTCAGCAAGTAAAGTCACAGAAATCGAGTCTAGTTCCTCAGCGGTACTCAATTCCCTTGACCTTAGCCTTTCAGAGAGTGATCCAGAGGAGGAGTGCTCCAGAGGCTTTGTGGAAGCTACCGGTGATGACAATCCCGCAGCCCAACCTGATGTGCTTGTGGAGGACCCACAGACACCAGAGGCTCCGGAATTAGTCGAACCCCCTCCTGCTCAGAAGAGAGGAGTAACCCAGGTTGCCAAGGGTAAGGTCAGTACAAGCAAAGCACAAGTCATCATGCCTCTCAGAGAGGGAAGCACACAGTTACCCAGGCCTCCCAGAGGCCAGCAGTGCCAGAGGAGAGCAACAGCGTTCACTGCAGCAATGGAAGGATACCTTTCCTTTATTGCTGCCAGTGCACCCAAAAGAGTCTTCACACCAGCTATTCTTCCCCCAAACCTCCTGCTAAATGCCCACGTGAATATCATCCCAGTTGGCACAACACTACAACTAAGCTCCAATCAGCACCCGATTGTTCCAGAGGGGAATTGCGCTTTACCAGCCACGCTAATTCCAGCCCATGCCCATAACGGTGGCCTAGCGGTTAGGGTGTTGGCCACCTGATCGGAGGATCGGGGTTCGAACCCCTTCCCAATGGGTTGCCCTGAGGTACCCTTGAGCAAGGTGCCGTCCCCGTCCCGCTCCTCCCTGCGATGGGCTGGTGACCTGTCCAGGGTGCGTCCCCCGTCCTCGCTCTGTGCGCTGGGTTGGACACCAGCACTCCCCCGCGACCCCATTTGGGACAAGCGGCAGATAATGGATGGATGCCCATAACACATCCACTTAATCAGTCTTCTCAGAACTTGCAGCCTGTGTATGAAGAAGATGAGAAATGCCACACCTCGGATGACGAAACGATAGTCATGACAAGCGAGAAGGACAGAGACCGGAGGCGGAGCACACACTGGATGACGAACTCTTCCCCTTCTAACCACAGAGAATCTCCTGTATTTAGCTCTTTTTCAGGTGATGACCAGACAAGGCCCTTGAGCCAATCAGACGAGTCCTCCGGGACGGGACAGCAGAAAGACACCGAAAGAATATACGGCTAAACACAAATACCAAAAGGACTTGGTTACAAAGATATGGACTGAAATTCTGGGATACCCCTCACCACCGCCAGGACCCCTGAACATTACTAGCCAGAGGCCCCTTTTTGTTGAAATTTGGGTATTTGTGGGCCTGGCCGGGTGCGAACAGACTGTTTCAGTTTGACAGGGTTTTTTGTTTGGCCTCCCCCCTGAGGTCCAGGTCGAGGTTGCTTTGACGCCTCGGGAGTTGCGTTTTTTTTGGGGGGGGGCTACTGTCACGGTCTGTCATGCCTGTGGTTCCGGCCGGGCACGACAGATGGCGCTCTGTTCTGACTGAGCACACCTGGGCTTGTTCAGACACAGGTGTGCTTCATTGGGGCTGCTATTTAAGCCCCTAGTGAGTCAGAACAGAGCACGGTTCATTAACAAGGCTATGCCTCACAGTTAATGGTGGCACTGTTGGTTTTGTATTTTAGTTTATGTTAAAGTAACGTTTTGGAACCCTGGCTCTGCGTTGGCGTCCTTCAAACTCCCCGCCACTGTTACAAGGATTAATCACCTTGCAAGCACTACTATATCTGATGTAAGTATCTTACATAATTCACTCTTTAGTTTCTATTGGTTGTGTATATATATATATATTTTTTTTTTCTCACCTCATTAGACAAACTGCAGCCAGGACTATGAGTAGTAAGACCAAAATCCCTGCAGTGACCACCAAAGCAATGATCCAGCTTGATAAACCTAATGAAAAAATACAGTATTTACTGGGTATTTTGTACAAAAGCACTTTAAATATAATTAGCCGTGTGACAAATTAATATAGGACACCTGTCCAGAGTGTTTCTCTGCCTATCAGTATTGGGACTGTAGGCTAGACTTCAGCACCATTAACCCTTTATTGTACATGTATTTTTGTGTGTCAACATCATGAGCAGAGCTGTTCCCATTTTCCAGCTAACTGAGCTTTAATTTGGTTTTATTTCTAATCGGACCCACCCCACCTGCCTGCTAATGTCTAAGTACTATTTTTTAATAATCCAGTCTAAATTTACTGAAAAAAATATTACTGAGATTAAAAATGTCTTTAACAGAGTGCCCTGCCTCTTCACACGCAGCCTTTTTTAGTTGATACATATGAGGTGAAGAGGAACGAAGGCTATGATGCTTAGTGGAAGTAACCATGACAACAGACTTTATTATTGGAGCAAATGTAGGCAATGTGTCATTTCTGTGGCTGATAGTGTTTCACAGTGTTTGATTAAATGCAGAATGTGGATTTATGTGTAATCCTTCATAAAAATCTGTTTTATTGCAACTGATACATGTATGAACTCCAAGAGTGCCACCCAGTGAAAAACTATAAGGATAAACCTCAAAACATTTGAAAGAGTGTGAATCAGTTCAAAGATCACTAGAGAGTCATAGAGTGTTTCTGCTAAAGGACCCCAAAACCTCTACCATGCAAAACAAAAGATCCTTATCATTATCCTAATCCACACTCCACCTGGATTATATTAACTTTAGTACTTTATTATCTTCACATGTGATCAAAGATGAGTGACTCACCTTCCACTTCCAGGTTGATTATTTCAGATCTGGAGTTCCTGATGTTCTTCAAAGTGCAGGAAAATTTCCCAGAGTTACTCACACGCAGAGCAGGGAAGTGAAGAACAGAGTCTGATTCAGATACGAGCTCTTCGTTCTTCAACCACACAAACTGTGGAGAGCCGAGAGTGCAGTTCACAGAACACGTCAGGTTTACAGAGTCTCCCTCCTTTAGAGTCCCGTTTCCAGACAGTCTGATCATCAACACCTTCAGAGCTTCCAGCGATCAGGAGAGAAACAGAGAGTAGATTAGAGTTGATGTACAGTGTTCCTCTAGACCAGGGGTGTCAAACTCATTTCAGCCCAGAGGTCACAAACGGCGTAATCTGGTCTCAACTGGGTCAAAATGGGAAATAACCTATAAATAAAAAGAACTTCAGAACTTCAGACAAAGACATTTTGGGTACTGAGGGTAAAGGTGGACCCTGGCAGCTCATCTGTACCTGGAAGCAACTTGGGACTCCTCACTGATCCTGGAGTTTAAAACCAAACTAACTTTGTACTGTTAGTCTACCCAAGGGGGTTGGGTAGCCGGTTGACCTTGGACCCTCAGAGGTTTTTTTTCTCCACATAGTGGAGTTTTTGGTTCCTCTCCTCCGTAGTCGTCCGGCTTTAACATCCATCATTGTAACCTGTCCCATCATTCACCACCATTGTAAAGTGCCTTGGGGCAACTGTGTAGTAAAAGGCGCTATATAAGAATAAATTGAATTGAATTTATCTTAAGAATAATGAAAGGAGTTCTCTGTGTTGTATTATGTCAGCTTCTCTACCTCAAACAGTGAGACCCTGATTGGACAAATTAAGAATAGCAATTTTATTTACTGCACAGTTAGAGTCAAGGCGAAATACAGCAGGATTTATGATATATTTATGATCTTTAAAAATTCACCCTGTGGGCTGGACTGGGCCATCGAGCCATACGTTTGACATCCCCGAACTAGACCTTCATCAGTGCTCAGTTTCTGACCATAAAACCAGAAATATTTCAGATGCTGGACCACCTTCAACTATCCGGCAACACTGACCTGTTTTTACAAGTGGCCAGTGAGGTTAATGTAATGTAGGTGTTTCTAATAAAGTGGCCAGTGAGGTTAATGTAATGTAGGTGTTTCTAATAAAGTGGCCAGAGAGTGGAAGTGAAAGGTGTGTGTTTCTGATGAAGTGAGTGAGTGTAGAAGAGAAAACAAACTAAATGTAATTGGAGTTAAATTTTAATCTCAGTTCTTACCTCCCACTTGAAGAGTCACTCCAGGGTCACCAGTCCATTTGTTATTATTAGTTCTAAATCTGAATTTATACTCTCCAGAGTGACTGAACTGTACATTATTGATCAATAAAGTACAGTCTGATGTGTTATCTCCAGTGTAGTTAAACCCCTCTGAAGGTTCGGAGGTTGAGCTGTTGTAAACGTACGGTGGGTCATGACACAGGCCTTTATTTGTGATCATTGAGCACCAACTCACTGACTGCACTGTTTCTGACTGTGGATATGAATAATTACAGGAAATGATGACGTCTGATCCCCTCACAGCACAGATCGGCTCTGGATACTTTACACTCCATCCACTGTCTGATTGAACACCTGAAAAACAGGAGCAGAGACACGAGACTGAAAATGAGAAAATAAAATAACACAGTAAACAGTTACGGTGTCGAGTTGAACTGCTGTGATTGATCATGAATAAATTGTTTTATTATCACATAAAATAAATTTCTTTAAGTTTTCATTCAAAACAGAGACAGTCGTTTAAAATCTTCTCACTTTCTTGCTGATTGTATTTTTCTGCTTTCGTCCCAAACAAAATGTTGATATAATTAGTTAAATTTGTACAATTTTTTATGTATTTCTGACTTTGATCTTTCTGAATAATCAGATTCACCACATACATTTCAGTGATTATAAAGATCTTGATCTGCTCATAAATTACAGCTTCCACATGACGTTGCTCAGCGACGACAGAAAATCGAATATTTCTTTCATAAAGTCAAACATTTAACAACCAAATTACTGTCTGTAGATGTTCTGAGTGAAGACGTGTCTCTGTTGAACTTTTGAACTCTTAGAAAATCAAAACCCCAAACAGAATGAAATGATGAATATGTTTCATTACAGACGTTCAGAGCCAGTTTGGTGGGAAATGTCCTGAACTCAGAACTGCTAACAGTGGTGGTGAATGGAACCAGACGTCTGATGCTCTTCACTCCTCTGGACATTAGAAAGTAAGAGATCAGTGATATTTCATACCTGTCAGTGTGAGCAGAGTCAGAGTCAGAAGATGCAGCATTTTGTCCTCCTTCATCTGAAACACGAGCCATGTCTCAAGAAACATCCGACTTTGTCTTCACAAAACTGTAAGCTAAGCATGTGTCCTCTCCCAATGAGACATAAATAAACTGTCTAAAAGAAGAAGTCCTCCAACCCAACAACCCACAAGTGTCTCTTCTTCTTCACGACATTAGAGAGAAGTGTGGGGACAGCGTGGACGACTGTGATATCTGAACTCTTAGAGAACATCTGATGTTGGTGTTTGTATTTCATTAAGACAGAATCACCAGAATGACCTGCTGTTTCATTAAACTGTTCTACTCATTTTTTCTCATTTGCGTGCCTTTATTTACTGAAAACAGACGTTAATTCTTCCAGTCTCTCTTTCTTCCATAAAATTTAACAAACTGTTTCTGTGCCTTTAAGACTGATATATGTAAATGAGCTCAGCTCTCACTGTTTTGTGCCGTGTTCAAAAAGCTGTAAAGATCATTCTTTACACAGTGCTGTTAAATAGTGTTTACTACTTTTGTTCTTTCCTGTTTTTGTTTATTCATGACACCATGTTGTTTCACATGGGTGATTTAGGTGTTGGTGAGTTCTTTTCTTCCACTCTCTCAATCATTTTCTGAGCTGCATCTTGATTAGGGTCGCGGGTGGTGCTGGAATCTATCCCAGCTCTCACAGGCTGAAAGGTGGGGACACACCCTGGACAGATCGCCTGTCCATCAGGGGGCCCACACGCAGACAGACACAGAGACACACACACACACATACACACCCAGGGGAGCATATAGCGTCTCCAATCCTCCTTTCACTTTCCTCCTGACGTTCTTCCTCCACTTTTATTTGTTCACTAGTGACTCGGACTGGATTCTGTAAAGCTGCTTTGTGATGATGAAATAAAACTGACTCGACTCTACCTGACACGTGTATCCAGTCTCTTCATCCTGCAAGCCTCACACACGCGTAACAAACCAGTTTCACAACAGACAAATAGCACATTACAAGCATCAACACTCAATCACTGAAAATACTTCACTCACATTTTACTGCCTAAAGATACATCCATCCATCCATCTATATATCTATACTTCCATCCGTTCATCCATCCATCCTTCTCAACGTTAAAAGAACCCCAACCAGAGAAAACTGCAGGCATAAACCTTACAAAATTACCAAAAGTATGAATCAGACAAAGTTTCTGACAGAGGATGTCCTGTAACTGTTAGCTGACACTGTTAGTTAAGTCGGTTAGAGTTCACTTGTCTGTTTTCTAGCTCATTCTACCGCTTTAGTCAGGAAGCCCTCAGTAACTGCAGAGTTTTACTGGAAGAAGGTTTTTTCAAGTCTTTATTATATTATCTTTAGTACTTTATTATCTTCACATGTAATCATAGATGACTGACTCACCTTCCACTTCCAGGTTGATTATTTCAGATCTGGAGTTCTTGATGTTCTTCAAAGTGCAGGAATAATTCCCAGAGTGACTCACACTCAGAGCAGGGAAGTGAAGAACAGAGCCTGATTCAGATACGAGCTCTTCGTTCTTCAACCACACAAACTGTGCAGAGCTGAGAGTGCAGTTCACAGAACACGTCAGGTTTACAGAGTCTCCCTCCTTTAGAGTCCCATTTCCAGACAGTCTGATCATCGACACCTTCAGAGCTTCCAGCGATCAAAAGAGAAACACAGAGTAGATTAGCGTTGATGTACAGAGTGTTCCTCTAGACCAGGGGACACTCATTTCAGCTCGGCGGCCACAAACAGTGTAATCTGGTCTCAACTGGGCCGGATCAGAAAAATAAAACCATAATAAACAATAAATAAAGAGAAATTCAACATTTTTAATACATGTAATATTTTTTTTCAAATCATATTATGAACAACCTGAAGTTTCTTAAAAAAAAAAGAGCAATTTCAACAATATTATGTCCAGGTTTTGCCATTTACGCATGTGCATTACAACTGAAAGATCACAGCAGATCTACAAAGGCACGAAACATATGGTGACAACTTTTTTGTGCTCTTGCAACATTTTCTTCAGAATTTTCAAGAGCTCTGTAATATTCACCATAAATGTAAGGTCGTTCAGCCATTCTGGGGATTGAAATTCCATCACTGGTTTGCCTTTTTTGCCCTTTTTGTGAATTGTCTGATTTCCTCTCATAGATCAAAGAAACGCTTCAACACAGTGTGGCAGATCATGATTATTGTCTTTATCACCAAGAAAGCTGTGAAACCGACAATGATTCAGACCTCTGACTCAGATGAAATTATCTATTTCGATAACCACCTGCATAACATGACCCACTTTTAAAGACCTTTAAACACAATGTATATCGATGTAAAATACCACAAAGTTAAAAAACTATGTCCTCCACCTGCGGCCTGTACTTTCTCCCTAAATTTATTTTTTCCTGGTTATTGATGACGCTCCATCAGTAACTGTGCTATCAGAACCAGTTCACTTTGATCCAGTCCAGCGCCCCAACCAGAGCACTGAACATGTCATCAGCTGTTGAGACTTTGACCATCATTCAGGAATTCAGAGCTGGTGTCTGTGTCAGACACCCAGAATCTATATGGTCAGTTGAGCAACATCTGTAACGCAAACGACTAACTTATCTTTCCCTTCTCAAATGTCCTTGTAAGCTGTCGTATTTCTTGCCAGGAGTCTCATAGTGTCGCTGAATATTATATTCCTTTTGCAGAGACATGTTGTGTACACACCGAGCACAGGTTTCATTTTCACGTCTGTGAATAAGTAAGAAATGGTCCATTTTTAAAGGTGTGAATGAAAATGTATTAACAAGGATTGTCTACTTACAAATGATTGTATTCACTGTTTGAATGTGCTTGAACCAGTAAGATTACACTCAGACTTCTCTTCTGCCAGTAATGGACTTGTTTTTCTTTCACATAACAAATGGTTCTCTATTCCTCTTGTAGTAGTATCTTCTGTAGCGGTCCATCGTGGAGCAGTTCTCTGTGGTGTATATGTGTGCCCAAGGGCAACAAAATACTCTCCTTCTCCTTTTTCTTCTTCACTGCTCTATGGTGCACCACACTTCTCTGCATTTTGTAATTAAAACTCTTAACTTAAACCTGTGAGTGTCTTCTCTTCAACTGAAGGAAATTTCTTCATCAAGGGAAATTCTACAATCTGTATTTTCTCCGTTTTGACAAAGACATTTTGGGTACTGAGGGTAAAAATGGAATTTATCTTAAAAATAAATAAAGGTGTTCTCTGTGTTGTATTTTGTCAGCTGCTCTATCTCAAACAGTGAGACCCTGATTGGACAAATTAATAACAGCAGTGAGTTTTACAGCACAATTACAGTTAAGGCGAGAAACAGCAGACAAAAACATATTTGTAATTTTTACAAATTAATCCTGTGGGCTGGACTGGACCCTCTGCCGGGCTGATGTTGGCCATCAAGCCATACGATTGACATCCCCAAACTAGACCAGTGAGGTAAATATGATGTAGGTGTTCCTAATAAAGTGCTGCGATGGGCTGGCAACCTGTCCAGGGTGTGTCCCCGTCCTTCGCCCTGTGTGAGTTGGGATGGACTCCAGCACCCCCCATGACCCTAATTAGGACAAGCGGCCTAGAAAATGGCTGGCTTGCTGGCTGTGACCAGTGAGGTTAATATAATGTAGGTGTTTCTAATAAAGTGACCAGTTGAGGTAAATATAATGCTGGTGTTTCTAATAAAGTGACCAGTGAGGTAAATATAATGTAGGTGTTTCTAATAAAGTGGCCAGTGAGGTAAATATAATGTAGGTGTTTCTAATAAAGTGACCAGTGAGGTAAATATAATGTAGGTGTTTCTAATAAAGTGGCCAGTGAGGTTAATGTAATGTAGGTGTTTCTAATAAAGTGGCCAGAGAGTGAAAGTGAAAGGTGTGTGTTTCTGATGAAGTGAGTGAATGTAGAAGAGAAAACAAACTGAATGTAATTGCGGTTTAATTTTAATCTCAGTTCTTACCTCCCACTTGAAGAGTCACTCCAGGGTCACCAGTCCATTTGCCTTTTTCTCTACTAGTTATAAATCTGAATTTATACTCTCCAAAGTGACTGAACTGTACATTATTGATCAGTAAAGTACAGTTTGATCTTTTATCTCCAGTGTAGTTAAACCCCTCTGAAGATTCGGAGGTTGAGCTGCTGTAAACGTACGGAGGGTCAACACACCAGTCTTTATCTGACTTTGCTGAGCACCAACTCACTGACTGCACTGTTTCTGACTCTGGAAATGAATAACTACAGGAAATGATGACGTCTGATCCCCTCACAGCACAGATCAGCTCTGGATACTTTACACTCCATCCACTGTCTGATTGAACACCTGAAAATCAGGAGCAGAGACACGAATGAGAAAATAGAGACACAAATGAGAAAATAAAATTACACAGTAAACAGTTACGGTGTCGAGTTGAACTGCTGTGATTGATCATGAATAAATTGTTTTATTATCACACAAAACACATTTCTTGAAGTTTTCATTCAAAACAGAGACAGTCGTTTAAAATCTTCTCACTTTCTTGCTGATTGTATTTTTCTGCTTTCGTCCCAAACAAAATGTTGATATAATTTGTTGAATTTGTACAATTTTTAATGTATTTCTGTCTCTTCACTTTGATCTTTCTGAAAAATCAGATCCACCACATACATTTCAGTGATTATAAAGATCTTGATCTGCTCATAAATTATAGCTTCCACATGACGTTGCTCAGCGACGACAGAAAGTCTAATATTTCCTTCATGAAGTCAAACATTTAACACCCAAATTACTGTCTGTCGATGTTCTGAGTGCACTCTTAGAAGAATGAACTCTTCGAAAATCAAAACCCCACAAACAGAATGAAATGATGAAGATGTTTCATTACAGACGTTCAGAGCCAGTTTGGTGGGAAACGTCCTGAAGTCAGAACTGCTGACAGTGGTGGTGAATGGAACCAGACGTCTGATGCTCTTCTCTCCTCTGGACATTAGAAAGTTAGAGATCAGTGATATTTCATACCTGTCAGTGTGAGCAGAGTCAGAGTCAGAAGATGCAGCATTTTGTCCTCCTTCATCTGAAACACGAGCCACGTCTCAAGAAACATCCGACTTTGTCTTCACAAAACTGTGAGCTAAGAACATCCTCTCACATAGAGACATAAAAAAACTGTGTCTAAAAGCAGAAGTCTTCCAACCCAACAACCCACAAGTGTCTCATCTTTACGACATTAGAGAGAAGTGTGGGGACCGCGTGGACGACTGTGAGATCTGAACTCTTAGAGAACATCTGATGTTGAGGTTTGTATTTCATTAAGATAGAATCACCAGAAGGACCTGCTGTTTCATTAAACTCTTCTACTCATTTTTCATTTTTATAAAAAAATGAAGGTTTGTGTGCTTTTATTTACTGGAAACAGAAGATTTCTTCTCTCTTCCAGTCTCTCTTTCTCCCTTAAAATTGAACAAACTGTTTCTGTTCCTTGAAGCCTGATCTATGTAAATGAGCTCAGCTCTCATTGGCTGCTTTGCACTGCACTGTGTTCAAAAAGCTGTCCAAGATCATTCTTTAACCTGTGCTTTACTGATTTCCTGTTTCAGTTTTAATTACTTCATGTACTTTATTTTATTTATTATTATATTTCTGATTTCCTGTTTTTGTCTATTTATAACACCACATTGTTTCTAATCTCAATAAAATGTTATATATTTTATGACATTTGCATTGTGGGAAAGAGACCCGGACTGAACAAGCAGCAAACTTCGCGGTCTCGGACACAACGCTTTCTTGAAAAAAAAAACTTCCACATTTAACGTAAGTGTTACCATGACGTCCTCTTTTGTGCTGTGTTTGTCGTGCGGCATGTACAGCGTAGACTGTCCGTCCAACTATGTAGACTCTTATACCTGTAGGAAATGTGTAACTGTAACGCAGTTGGAGGACAGGATTCGTGTTCTGGAGGGGCACATTAGCACTTTATCTCAGCGTAGTCAGACCGAGGGACATGTAGTTCAGGCTCAGTCGGAGCCGCTGGCCGAGTTAGACTCGGCTGTAGACCCTCCTGGCCCAGCCGTAGTCGGTTCGGAGCCAGCACCAGCGGCATGTTCAAGGGAACGCTGGGTGACCGCCAAACGGGGGTCCAGGAGCTCAAAGAATGGACCTCCTGCACACCAGTCATCAATTCGGCTGACGAACAGGTACTCTGCTCTCGGCAGCGCGTCTGCTGAAGCGGAGAAGGTGCTCATAATTGGCGACTCGATCGTTAGGAATGTTAGCGTTCCTAGCCGTCCTAAACCAGCGGTTTCTGTGAAATGCCTCCCCGGGGCCAGAGTTTCTGACATCGAGGCACGATTGGACTCTTATTCCAGCAATGAAGTTCCGACCTTGGTTGTTCACGCTGGAACTAACGATATAAAGTCCCAACAATCCGAGGTATTAAAGAGGAACTTCATCTCTATGTGTTCAAAAGCTGAAACTAAATGTCAGAACTTAATTGTGTCTGGTCCCTTGCCAATTCTCTTTAGAGGAGATGTAACCTACAGTAGGCTGCTCTCTTTCAACCGCTGGCTAGAGACTTGGTGTGCATCTAAAAGCATAGCCTTCATAAATAATTGGGACCTCTTTTGGGAATGGCCTGGCCTTTATAAAAGGGACGGTCTTCATCCTAACTGGAGAGGATCATACATGCTTTCCCAAAATATGGCAGCAAAATTGCCACAGTGACTCTTTAGAGCACCACCCAGGTCGCAGTCCTGTGATCTTAAATCACACGCTGGCTATTATCCCACTACCAGTAAACTCCTGGCAGAAACCCAGGTTCCTTATAACACGGCATCCCCTATGTCACACATTAGCTTAGAACCAGGCTCCTCTCATCATTACCAAAGAATATCTATTCTTAGTACGATAAGGAAGCAGCCTAGATGCCAATCTAGGGGCTCCTGCGCTGGTAACCTGCTCCCAGTACCCATCATAAAAACAAATAAAACACAGCGTCCGACTAAAATCAAATGTTCACTGCTGAATGTTCGCTCCTTAGGAAACAAGGCAGTGCTTATTAATGAGATGGTACTCGACACAAAGTCAGATATCTGTCTACTGACTGAAACTTGGCTTAGACCCACTGACACCATCCCCTTAGTGGAAGCCTCCCCGGATGGGTTCTCATACCTGCATAAATCACGCTCAGTAGGACGTGGTGGAGGCCTGGCTGCAATTTTTGATGAATCATTTAAGGTTGATTCAAAAACTACTGAGAGCTTCCACATTTGAAGTGATGCTGCTAAGCATTAGGTCTGATTTAGCGCTCCATATCCTATTAGTTTATAGACCTCCAGGACCATATGCTGCCTTTATCAATGAATTTGGCAATCTGCTCTCTGACTTGGTTGTTAGGTTTACTAGATTCGTGATGTTAGGTGACTTTAACATACATGTTGATACAGAGACGGATGCAGGTGCCAAAAGCTTCCTAATGCTCCTCGATTCTGTCGGTTGCACCCAGCATATATCAAGACCTACCCATGTACAAGGACACAAGTTAGATCTAATTATCTCGTATGGACTTGACATTGATACTGTACTGGTCCACTCCTTAAATAAACTTTTTTCCGACTATTCTTTAATCACGTTTGAGATTAATATGTCTCCACCGTACCTCAGTGAACGGACTAGTACAACACGACACCTAAACAGGGCTAAATGTGTTCAGTTTATGGAGGCCGTAATAGAGATAGATTTCACCTGTAACAAAACTGTTAATGACATCACCGGCATGTACAATGCAGTAGTTGGGCAGATCCTTGATCAGGTCGCCCCAATTAAGACAAAGAAGGTTAGAACTATCAGGCACTCTCCCTGGTTCAATGATCACACACGGGCTGCTAAGCGGGAGTGCCGTAAGCTAGAACGCAGATGGAAGACAACAGGTCTCCAAGCCTCTCAGGCTCTATGGTTTGCTAAACTAAAACAATATAAGAAAGCTCTATATAGTGCTTGCACTGAGTACTATTCAAAGCTTATTGAAAACAACAAGCATAACCCCCGCTATTTATTTCAGACACTCGCTCAGCTAACAGACAAAACTGATAAAAGGCCAGCATGTAGTATTACTAACGATAGGTTTCTTAAGTTTTTTAATGATAAAATTAACAACATTAGGCTCCAAATGTGCCCTATTAGCCCTCAAATTAATCCATTAGCTGAACAGTGCTCACAATATTTTAGTGATTTTAATCTCATCGATAACTCTGAGCTAATTTCTGTTATAGCCAAAGCAAACTCCACGACCTGTCGGTTAGATCCCATTCCAACCAAGCTCCTGAAGGAATCCTTAGGAATACTATCAACACCTATACTTGATATCATGAATGCATCCTTGACCTCAGGTGTAGTCCCCAATCAGTTTAAAACAGCAGTGGTTAGACCACAGCTTAAAAAACCTAACTTGGACCCTCACTCACCAAGTAATTATAGACCTATCTCTAATGTCCCGTTTCTCTCTAAGATTCTGGAAAAATTAGTTGCGAGACAACTGCAGTCATATCTAGACACGCATAACCTCTTAGATAAATTCCAATCAGGTTTCCGGCTTGGCCATAGCACAGAAACTGCTCTAACTAGAGTGGTGAATGATATAATGGTCTCGAGTGATGCAGGAAACATTACTGTTCTTGTTCTCTTAGATCTTAGTGCTGCATTCGACACGGTAGATCGCTCCATTTTAGTAAATAGGCTTCACTCCACTGTCGGCATTACCGGAACAGCCCTTAAATGGTTCAACTCCTATCTCACAAACCGTTACTACTTCATCCAAATGGATGATTATGGCACCCCCTCACCTATGTCACTAGTTAACTATGGAGTCCCACAAGGGTCGGTGTTGGGCCCAGTGCTCTTCTCCCTCTACACGCTCCCACTAAGCACTATTATACGGAAGCATAATGTTAGTTACCACTCTGATGACACTCAGCTATACTTATCTTTTAAATCATGTGATAAAGCATCAACCGGCACTTTAATTAGCTGCCTCAGTGATATTAGGGATTGGATGAATAACAACTTCCTCTCACTAAACCCCGAAAAAACTGAGCTGCTCTTGTTTTGTAGTAGTGATGTAGACAGGGCCAACTTCATTTCGCATATCCGGGATGCAGGGTTGAAGTTTTCAGTTAGTACTCTGGCACGTAATCTTGGTGTTATTTTCGATTCAAATCTTTCATTTAATCCCCATGTTAATGCAGTTGCGAAGACATGCTTCCTGCACCTTCGGAACATTGCCAAACTACGGCGCTTTCTGTCAATGGAAGACACGGCGAAAGTAGTACATGCATTTGTATACAGTAGATTAGATTACTGTAATGCCCTACTTTCTGGAAGCCCTCAGGGCACATTAAGCACCCTACAGCGCATTCAGAACACAGCCGCTAGGATTGTTAGCAGGAGCAGGAAGTACGACCATATAACTCCCATACTCTCCTCGCTTCACTGGCTTCCTGTTAGGTACAGGGCTGACTTCAAGGTCCTCCTCTTAACCTACAAGGCACTTAAAGGTCTTGCCCCAATATACCTAACCGAACTGCTTAATACCTATACACCTAACCGCCCACTTAGATCCCAGAATAAAGATCTCCTAATTGTCCCTCGCATAAATTAATGTATAGGAGCACGAGCCTTCAGTTACAGGGCCCCTAGATTGTGAAACAGCTTGCCTGCTTCTGTACGGGATGCCGATTCAGTCTCGGTCTTTAAATCACGGCTGAAGACTTACTTCTTTAGTTTAGCTTACCCGCACCAATCACCATAGTGCACCACTAGTAATGTCGCTGGTGCTGCTGTACATGCCATCGCACTGTTTCATTTCTGTGTCTGTCACTACTGGACCCTACTGACCCCCTCATTCCATTTCTCTCCCCACATGTCCGGGGGGGCCCGTTGTGGTCATCACCTGAGTCCAATGACGAGCTACCATCTGGTCTGTGTGATGCATCTGTTGCGCCAAGGGACCCTGGCGGCTCATTGGTACCTGGAAGCAACTTGGGACTCCTCACTGATCCTGGAGTTTAAAACCAAACTAACTCTGTACTGTTAGTATACCCAAGGGGGTTGGGTAGCCGGTTGACCTTGGACCCTCAGAGGTTTTTTTTCTCCACATAGTGGAGTTTTTGGTTCCTCTCCTCCGTAGTCGTCCGGCTTAAACATCTTAAACATCTATTACTGTAACCTGTTATCAATGTAAATTGCCTTGGGGCAACTTTGTTGTAAAAGGCGCTATACAAGAATAAATTGAATTGAATTGAATTGAATTGAATATAATTAAAAAGAGAACAATTTTTAGTTTTCTTGTCATTTCTACACACGGGAAGCAAGGCACGTACACACGCAGCTCCAACCAGGACATGTTTTAATCAGAACACGTAACCAAACAAAAGCCATAACTCACAATACAGACAGTCAGGGAGGACGGTGAACGGACAATACTGGGTCGGACTGGCAGGCCATTTGTAGGTGGTTAACCAGGTGCGGGTGATCAGTGGTGACAACTAAGGGTGCGCGTGAAAGCTCGGTCAGTACTCCAGGGACGGGGACCTCTCCCCTGGCCTGGGTACAGCGGTGGGTGTGACATCACCCCCCTCTCTAGGGGCGTCCTCCGGACGCCCGGTCCGACGCGCTCCAAGACTCCCTCGTCCTGGAGGGTGCTGTGGGGGTCCGCTGTGTCGAGGGGGTCGGCCTCTCGGTTTGGGGGCAGGGCGGTTAGGGTGGTTGCGGTGGTAGTCGAGACGGAGTTGAGGGTCGAGTATGCCCCGGGCTTTGACCCAGCTGCATTCCTCCGGCCCATAGCCCTCCCAGTCCACCAGGTATTGTAGCTCCCCTCGATGTCGTTGGGAGTCCAGGAGCGCGTGGACCTTATGGGCTTGACCCTGCTCGGTGACGATGACGGGAGGGGGTTCAGCCTCTCCCACCGGTGCGGCCAGGGGCCCCGGGACGCAGGGTCTGAGGAGGGAAACGTGGAAAACAGGGGTTATGTGCATGTGATCAGGTAGTTTGAGACGATAGGTGACCGGGTTGACTTGGGATTCTATTTGGAAGGGACCAATGAACCGGGGGCTGAATTTCTTACTAGGCATCCGTAGCTTGAGGTCACGGGTGGAGAGCCACACCCTGTCTCCGGCTTGGAAGTCGGGGGCCTCCCGTCGACACCTGTCGGCTTGGTGGCGGAAGCGGCACACTGCCCGTTCGATGTGTGCGTGGGCTTTCTCCCACACGAGCTCAGCCCCTTGGAACCATGCGTCGATGCTCGGGACATCCGTAGGTGTGGTATCCCAGGGGCAGAGGGGAGGCTGAAAACCCAACACACATTAGAACGGGGTCATTCCCGTGGAGGAATGGCGCAAGGAGCTCTGGGTGTACTCTGCCCAATAGAGGAACTCTGCCCAGTCGTGTTGCCGGTGGTGACAGTACGCCCGGAGGAATCTAGTCAAATCTTGTATGGTTCGCTCGGCCTGACCATTGGTTTGGGGATGGTAACCAGAGGATAATGAGACTGAGGCCCCCAATTGCCGAAAGAAGGCCCGCCAGACTTGAGAGGTGAACTGGGGACCTCTGTCAGATAGTATGTCCTCCGGGAAACCGTAATACCGGAACATGTACTGGAACAGAGCCTCAGCGACCTGTAGTGCAGACGGGAGAGCAGCAAAGGGGATGAATCTACATCCCTTCGAAAACCGATCCACCACCACTAACACGCACGTGTACCCCCCGGAACGTGGGAGATCCGTGGCCAAATCGATGGCCACGTGAGTCCACGGACGGGTGGGCACCGGCAGGGGTAATAACTTACCGGCTGGCAACTCGCGAGGTGTCTTAGTCTGGGCACAGGTGGAACAGGAGCGGACAAGTGCCCGAACATCGGACTTTAAGGTGGGCCACCAGTACTTTTTTCTCAGCTGTTCCCCTGTGCGGTGAATGCCCGGATGACCGGAGGCAGGAGAGGTGTGGACCCATTTGATCAATAGGGTGTGGAGGCGCTCCGGCACGAAGGTCCGATCGGGGGGCACCCTGACGGGACTGAGGTGCCCTCGGCCTCCTGGCAGATGTCCCGCTCGATGTCCCATTGCACTGGGGCTGCTACAACAGTTGGGGCTAATATTGGCTCTGGCTGGGACACCCTCTCTGACGGCTCGAAGCGGCGTGAGTGGGCGTCGGCCTTGTTGTTCTTCGTTTCTGGGCGGTAGGTCAGGGTGAAATCGAAGCGGGTAAAAAACAGGGCCCATCGTGCCTGGCGGGGGTTGAGTCGTTTTGCCAGCCGGATATACTCAAGGTTACGGTGGTCGGTGAGGACCGTGAAGGGGTGCTTTGCGCCCTCCAGCCAGTGCTGCCACTCCTCCAGTGCGGCCTTGACCGCCAAGAGTTCCCTGTTACCGATGTCGTAATTGACCTCCGCGGGGGTTAACCTACGGGAGAAGAAGGCACAGGGAAATAGTTTCTCGGGTTGCCCATGGTACTGCGACAGCACCGCCCCCAGACCTACCTCGGATGCATCGACCTCGACCACGAACGGCCTTTCCGGGTCTGGCAGCCGTAGAATGGGCACCAAAGTGAACTTCAGTTTGAGGTCTAAAAAGGCTGCTCGTGCCTCAGGCGTCCAGCCAAGGCGGGAAGGTTTTCCCTTTAGCAGGGCGGTTAAAGGGGCTGTCGTGGCGCTAAAGCTTTGAATAAACCGTCTATAGAAATTTGCAAACCCGAGAAAGCTTTGCAGTTGTCTTATGGTGCGGGGCTCCGGCCAGCTGGTAACTGCCGTCACCTTTTTTTGTTCCATCTCGATTCCTTTTGGCCCGATTCGGTACCCTAGGAAGGAAACCTCTGAGAGATGGAATTGGCACTTCTCCGCCTTGACGTACAACCCATGTTTGAGGAGGCTAGAAGGGACCTGGCATACCTGGGTGACATGTGAGTCGTAATTCTTGGAATAAATCAGGATGTCGTCTATGTAGGCGACTACAAACCGGCCCAACATGTCGTTGATAAATGACTGGAAGACGGAGGGGGCGTTCTTGAGGCCATACGGCATTACTTTGTACATATAATGACCTGTCGCCATGCTAAAGGCCGTCTTCCACTCGTCGCCCTCCCAAATCCTCACCAGGTTGTACGCACTGCGGAGATCCAATTTGGTTAAAAAGGTGGCCCCTCGAAGTTGCTTGAGGGCCGACGGAACTAGTGGGACAGGGTAGCGGAATTTAACGGTGACGGCATTCAGTCCCCGATAATCAATGCAAGGCCGGAGTCCGCCGTCCTTCTTCTGCACGAAGAAAAACCCCGCGGAGGCCGGCGATGTGGACGGCACGATGAACCCCTGTCGGAGTGCCTCAGCAATATACTCCTCCATCGCTATCGTCTCGGGCTCGGAGAGAGGATAGATGCGAGAGCGAGGAGGAGTGGCCCCTGGCTGGAGTTCAATCACGCAGTCCCATGGCCGGTGAGGAGGGAGTTGAGTGGACCTCTTTGCACTGAACACCTCACTCACTG
Organism: Hepsetus odoe; assembly: GCA_017165825.1. NCBI lineage: Eukaryota > Metazoa > Chordata > Actinopteri > Characiformes > Hepsetidae > Hepsetus > Hepsetus odoe. The sequence continues at coordinate 17,363,658 of CM029389.1, read as the reverse complement.
AACGGTATTCGACCGGGATAGACAACGGTAAATGAGCCAGGGGAGAGGCATGGGAGGGAGGTGTTGCAGTGCAAAGAGCACTCTGGGGACCAGGACCTTATTTCCCCTGTCCTCCAGTCTAGGACCGGGTTGTGGGCCCAGTACGATCCCGTGATCAGAAAGCGGCAATACCAACAGGGACAGGGTCTCGGTGTGAGTTGACAGCTGAATGGTGAGAGGGCCGGTGACCTGCGACACCCCACCTGGGTTCAGCTGCCGCCCATCGACTGCCTTCACGGACACGGGGTGAGATAAGGGAAACAGGGGGACGTGCAGTTGAGTAGCTACCGTGGAGGAGATGAAGTTGCCAGCCGACCCAGAATCGATCAATGCTGAAACACAAAGACAGATATCAACACAGCGTACATATAATTTAACTGAAAACTGGTTAGACAAATCAGGTAAGGGTTCGAATACTGTGCGTCTTTTAGCTGCCAGGGCGCAGTCCTTTCGCCAATGTCCTGGCTCGCCACAGTACAAACAGAGTTTATTGAGGATCCGACGTTCCCTCTCTGCCTCAGAGAGGTGCATCCGGCCCAGATCCATGGGCTCTGGGGGACTGCGGTCGCTGCGTGTACTGACGGCCGTGGCCACGGGGGGCGCTGCTGCGCGGCTTGGGCGTGGCTCCCACGTGGGCCTGGTGCTTCGCCGTTTATGCTGATCGAGACGAATTGCCAGGGTGAAGAGTTCATCCAGGCTCAGTCCCTCGTCTCGGCAGGTGAGCTCCCTCTGAATGTCAGGGTGGAGGCCAGCCCGAAACACCGCCATCAGGGCAGGATCGTTCCAACTGCTTCCGGTCGCGGTAATGTGGAAGTCGAGGGCATACTCCGCGACGGAGCCGGTTCCCTGCTTCAGGCGCAGCAAGCGATCCCCTTTGGACTGCCCGTGAGTGGGATGGTCGAATACCGCCCGAAAAGCGGACGAAAAGCGATCATACGTGCTCACGGTCTCGCCACCATTTGCCCAGACAGCCGTTCCCCACTCAGCTGCGCGACCGGTGAGCCTTCCGATTACTGCTTTGATTTTATCCACCTCTGTCAACCAGGGATATTGTCCAAAGTACATGTTAAATGTGACCAAAAACGCAGCACATGAACCTGGATTGCCCGCGTAGCGTTCCGGAAGAGCGATGTGGCTTACCGGCGGGGCTGGCGGTTGGGCGAACGGCGGAGGAGAAAAAGTCACGGCGGCTGGCCGGGGTCCTCGGTCCGAGATGGTTAACCGCTCCAGCTACTGTTGGATGTCATCCAATCTGGACGTCACTCGCCCGAGGATCCCCTCGTGATCTCTGATCCGCTGCCGAACCTCCATGTCCGCCATTTTGCCGGAAAAAATCCCACCCGCTGCGCCTTGCTGCTCGTAGGTCCGTTCATCTGTCATTTCTACACACAGGAAGCAAGGCACGTACACACGCAGCTCCAACCAGGACACGTTTTAATCAGAACACGTAACCAAACAAAAGCCGTAACTCACAATACAGACAGTCAGGGAGGACGGTGAACGGACAATACTGGGTCGGACTGGCAGGCCATTTGTAGGTGGTTAACCAGGTGCGGGTGATCAGTGGTGACAACTAAGGGTGCGCGTGAAAGCTCGGTCAGTACTCCGGGGACGGGGACCTCTCCCCTGGCCTGGGTACAGCAGTGGGCGTGACATTTCTAAAGATATTTTCTGTAGGACAAATTCACTAAATTGTCCCCTAAAGGTCTTGCTGGATCAGCTGTGTTTAAATGATGTGTAGATTCAGCAGGTCTTACAGTAATCAGTCCAGGCTAGTCAGACTGAACTCTTTATTAATTAAATCAGTTCATTGGTTGGTTGACTGACTAAAGGGGGTAATTACTTTTTAACATGGGTGATTTAGGTTTTGGTGAGTTCTAGTCTTGCACTCTCTCACTCATTGTCTGAGCTGCATCCTGATTAGGGTCACAGGTGGTGCTGGAGTCTATCCCAGCTTTCACAGGTTGAAAGGTGGGGACACACCCTGGACACACACACAAACACATACACACATACACACACCCAGGGGACAATACAGCATCTCCAATCCTCCTGAAGTGCGTATCCCGACACATGAAACGCTGTTCCTCTTTTACTTCAGACCAAACACAGAGCAAAGAAAACTGAGGTGCCACTCCTTTAGAGAAGAAGAGAGTGAGTGATGTCATCTGAGAGATGGTGACAGATAATTTCTCTCTGTGTCTAAAATTAAAAGTTTAGGATGAACAGAGTCGAGCAGAGTGGGTTTGACAGGAAACACTCACATGAAGCATGAAGAGCACTTTTTGTACCCTGGTTAAAATAGAGATCTTCTTATTTCTGAGCAACAGCCCTTTTTTAATAAACTCCCAACTGGATACTTTACACCCCGTTTACTGATATCTGATTGAACAGCTGAAAAACAGGAGCAGAGACACGAGATCCGAAAAATCAGTGAAAACTGAAGAAGATAAAAGAATAAAACAGTCGAGTAGAGTGAAGAGTGAATGCTGAGACATTAAAGTTTTAAATCAAAATTAAAACACATAGTCATTTAAACTGTTCAGAACAAGAGAACTTCCCTGAAACCTCACTAAGAAAATAGAAGATATTTACAGATTTTAATATGTAACCCTTAAAGCCCACAAAACAGCATTACTTAATTAGTACTTTTCATTTACTTTTCTGCAATTCCTTTTAAATTTTACAATCTTGAATAATCAGATTTATCACAGCTTTACTGCATAATGAAAAAAGAAATTCATCGTTACCACAAATTATAACCATTATACTGGTCCCAAGATGGCGGCGCGGTAACACGCAGCGGCCGCTCCGGGGTCCAAACTTTGGTGCTAAAGTCTGTAAAAAGTCTTTCATCCGACTACTTTTCACCATAAGACTTGCACATGAGCGTCACATCTGTGAATGCTCTTAAATTTAACCGCCAAACACTGCTGGAGCTCAGGAATCAGTCAGGATTCAGTCTTCCAGCGACTCTCCGAACAACGCTACGGGAGCTCGGCGTGCTGAGAAGACCAGGCCTTCAGTCCCCGAGATCGCCTGCTGAACCTGGCCGACTGAGAGGACATCGGAAGCGGTGTGAGAGGAAACAGAAACGCGGCAAGCGTGCTGGGGTCCGGGCTCAGCTCAAGGCTAATGCTAGCCGACCGGCTATCCCGTCCGTCCTCCTCGCCAATGTCCGCTCCCTGGATAATAAACTGGACTGTATACGACTCCAGCTGAACACCCAGCGTGAGTATAGAGACTGCTGTGTTTTTGTTTTTACGGAGACATGGCTCAGCGACAGCGTTCCGGACACCGCCATCCAACTTGCCGGACTCTCCGCGTTTCGTGCGGACAGAAACTCCGCTCTGTCCGGAAAGACCCGCGGAGGGGGGCTGTGTGTTTACGTAAACACACAATGGTGTACAAACGCTGTGCTGGTCTCAGTACACTGCTCAACACTGCTGGAGGTGATAACAGTCAGGTGCAGACCGTTTTATTTGCCCAGGGAGTTCTCTACAGTGTTTATTTCGGCGGTATACATCCCACCCAGCGCTAGTGCTAACAGCGCTAATGCTAACAGCGCGCTGGCTGAACTTTATGGAATTATCAGCGGACTCCAAAACTATCACCCAGACGGATTATTTATTGTTGCCGGAGATTTCAACCATGCAAATCTCAGGTCAGTTCTCCCTAAATTCCATCAACATGTGAACTTTGCGACGAGGGGGGAAAACACGCTGGACTGTGTTTACACAAACCTGGCCAGCGCGTACAGAGCGGAGCCCCGCCCCCACCTCGGACACTCAGACCACATCTCTGTGCTGCTGATCCCAGCGTACAGACCCATCGTCAGGCGCGTGAGGCCCACCCTGAAGCAAGTAAAGACCTGGCCCACAGGAGCCATCTCTGCTCTTCAGGACTGCTTCGAACGCACCGACTGGGACATGTTTAGGGAGGCTGCAACCTACGGTGACTCCATCAACCTGGAGGAGTACACAGCTTCAGTGACTGGCTACATCAGCAAGTGCATTGAGGATGTTACTGTCTCCAAGTTCATCATAACACGACCCAACCAAAAGCCATGGATGACCGCGGAGCTGCGCAGACTCCTGAGAACCCGGGACAAGGCCTTCAAGTCAGGGGACGAGGCCGCCCTAAGAAAAGCGAGGGCAAACCTGTCTCGGGCCATCAGAGCGGCGAAACGAGCTCACGCAGAGAGAATCCATGGCCACTTCAAGAACACTGGTGACACACGGCGCATGTGGCAGGGCATCCAGGCCCTCACCAACTACAGGACATCTCCACCTGCCTGTGACGGTGACCCCTCCCTCCCAGATGCGCTGAACCACTTCTATGCACGGTTTGATGCAGCGAACGACACGAGAATGAGGAAGACCACCCCTCCTCCGAACGACCAGATTCTCCGTCTGACCACAGCCGAGGTGAGAAGATCTCTTCTCAGAGTCAACCCACGGAAAGCTGCCGGTCCAGACAATATTCAAGGTCGTGTGCTCAGAGGATGTGCAGAACAGCTGGCAGTTGTTCTCACTGACATCTTCAACACCTCTCTGAGCACCACTGTTGTTCCAAGGTGCTTCAAGACCACCAGCATCATTCCAGTGCCTAAGAAACCATCCATCTCCTGCCTCAACGACTATCGTCCCGTCGCACTCACACCCATCATCATGAAGTGCTTCGAGAAGCTGGTCATGAGGCACATCAAGTCCCAGATCCCCTCCTCACTAGACCCCCTGCAGTTTGCGTATCGTCCCAACCGCTCAACGGACGATGCAATCTCCACCACCCTCCATCTGGCCCTTTCTCATCTTGACAGAAAGGACAGTTACGTCAGAATGCTGTTCATCGACTACAGTTCAGCATTCAACACCATCATCCCTCAGCACCTGAGTGAGAAGCTGAGGCTGCTGGGCCTGAACACCTCCCTCTGTAACTGGATCCTGGACTTCCTGACTGGGAGACCCCAGTCAGTCAGGATCAGTAGCAGCACCTCTAACACCATCACACTGAGCACAGGAGCCCCCCAGGGCTGTGTGCTCAGCCCACTGCTGTTCGCACTGATGACCCACGACTGTGCAGCCAAGCACAGCTCGAACCACATCATCAAATTCGCTGATGATACAACCGTGGTGGGTCTGATCAGCAGTGGAGACGAGGCAGCCTACAGAGAGGAGATACAAGAGCTGACGGACTGGTGCAGAACCAACAACCTGTCTCTGAACGTCGACAAGACTAAAGAGATGGTTGTTGACTTCAGGAGATCACGTCGGGACCACACTCCACTTATCATCAACACCTCACCTGTGGAGATGGTCCAGAGCACCAAGTTTCTTGGTGTTCACATCACTGACAACCTCACGTGGTCCCTCAACACCAACTCCATCACAAAGAAAGCCCAGCAGCGCCTCTACTTCCTGCGCAGACTGAGGAAAGCCCATCTCCCACCTTCCATCCTCACCATCTTCTACAGAGGAACCATTGAGAGCATCCTGAGCGGCTGCATTACTGCCTGGGACGGGAACTGCAACGTCCTAGACCGCAAGTCCCTACAACGGGTAGTGAGAACAGCTGAGAAGATCATCGGGATCTCTTTGCCCTCTGTACAAGACATTTTCACCACTCGCTGCATCCGCAAAGCAACCAGCATTGTGGATGATCCCTCCCACCCATCCCACACTCTCTTCTCCCTCCTGCCATGCGGGAAAAGGTTCCGCAGCATACGGGCCTCCACTTCCAGGATGGGAAATAGTTTCTTCCCCCTGGCCATCAGACTCTTGAACTCTGAAACCACCAATATCTTGAACTCTTAAACCCAGTCCACTTTTCATCCCGCATTTATTTATTTATGTCATGTTGCACTCTTGCACTTTAAATTCAATAACATCGCTCCACCACACTGCTACACATAATCTACCTGGGCTGCTTTGTTTCACAACACTGCAGCCCTCCACGGATGAATGTACTGTCTGTCGTGCCGTCTGTTGTTGTCTGTCTTGTCTTGCACTTGTTGCCCCGTGTTGTGTCTTATGTTGTCTTGTGTCTTGTCTTGTGTCTTGTGTTGTGTCTTGTCTTGTGTCTTGTCTTGTGTGTAGCACCAGGGTCCTGGAGGAACGTTATTTCGTTTCACTGTGTACTGTGTATATGGCTGAAATGACAATAAAATCCTACTTGACTTGACTTGAGAGTGTGTAAAGGAGTGCTTCTGTGTGTCTGTTTGTGTCTGTGTGTGTGTCTGTGCGTGCATAAGTGTGATGTGTGAATTTTAACAAAGGCCTTATAAAAGTTCAAAGTTATTTTTGTGTACTTTTTTTCTATAACAATTAAGCAGAATTAGAGCAAGAAAAAAGCAAGAGGAACATTGTCATAAATACATTTGAAGGGTGAGGGTCCGTGAAGCGGTGAACAAGAAAATTGGCCCAACGCCCAGAACTTCCTCTGTTAAAGGTTGGCTGAGTGCCGAGTGCTTTGGTGCTGAGGTGCTGATGCTAAAAGAATCAATTGCAAGGTAGAAGCATCATTTATAAATGATTAAATAATTAATAGGTTAAGTAGCTGAAAAAAACCCCATAAAAAACAAAGGAGGGGTCAAAGAGGATCAAAGAGAAAAGATGACAAAAAAAATCTAAAGTGAAGATTCTTGAGGGACAGAGTAAGGTGAAATCACCTGTGGAGAAGATGTGTGAAAAGAACCCCTTGATTAAAGATAAAATCCTGAAGACAAGTCAAAAGTGGGCTAAACGAAGAAGAAGGCACATATGATGTTTTATGTTGTGAAGCCCTGGAGATTCTCATCCAGAACCACAAACCAAAGGACAGATCCAGTAAACGACAAGCAAAGCGACAGGATGAATTAGAAATTCTAAAATTGTTTAAGAAAAAAGGAGAAGAGGATTTCAAAAAGGTCAAAAAAGGACGACAGGAGATTAAGAAGAAGAAACAGAGAAGAAATTGAAAATGTATGATACTCCTCCTCCTTATGCAGGACATTATCCTGTCATTGAAGGGAAGTTTGATATTTCTGGAGAAGTGATTTTCACAGATGACAAGAAGGAATCAGAACAAGATGATGTAGCAGCCTTGGAAGACGAGAAGAAAATCTCAGAGGAAATCAAGAGAGCACCCATAATCCCACATACCCTCCACAAAGGGGAGGAGCCGTATTGCACAGGGAAAGTGAGAGAGAGTAGGCAGGAGAGAAGTGAGACAATATATCCAGACCGTACAAAATTACACCAGGAGTGGAGAAGTGCAGTACATGAGAGTGAAGAGGCAGCAATGAAAGAGGCACGTTCAGTGAGAGGTGATAAGGAAGAAGTTGAGCAGACAGAAGGAGTAAGAGAAATAGAAATGAGAGGAGAGTAGGATGGAGTGCACCAAGGGGGAGGCCCAAAAGCTGGCTGACACGTTTTGATGATTCTATCTATTCTAAGTAAATCAATTACTAATTTGGATGAAATTTTGCAATGAGGAGAAGAAGTCCAAGGAGATGTGATGAAGGTGAAATATCAAAAAGGGAAGAGGACACTGAGATTCAGGTAGAACCATGAGATTAAGAGCTCTTATGAGATTAAGAGCTGGAAGAGAAAACGGGATGGTACAGGTGCCAATACTGATTAAGAGAAGACATGCTCACTACATACCATGGCAGACCCAGGATCTGGAGGGGTTGGTCAATGGTTTGCCCGATCTGCATAAAGGGGCCCAGAAGTGGATACTGGATACTGGAAGATAAGACACTTGGGCGTCTCCTAGCCATAGGAGATGTGACATCCTTATTGGCCAGAATAATAGGAAAAAAAGGCAATGGAAGACATCATGACAAAAGCAGGTATGGAGCATCATGCTGTCGCTGCAACCTGTGATGGTGTGGAGTTTAATCCATACCAAAGCAGACTGTGGAACACAATGAGAGACGTTTTTCTAAGAAAATTAGGCCTGAAGTCTCTGAAAGGTGAGCCAGTAGGAGAGACTGAAAATCCCTCTGCTTATGTACATCGTATGATAAAGATGTGAAGAACAGAGACAGGAAGTGACCCAGATCAAGACAACCTCAGGAAAGTGGTCTTTTGGACATGGTACTGGATGGCCTTCCAGAAAATGTCAAACGCATACTGGAAGATGTAGTGGGACTGACTGAAAAGACGTTTAATGAGTTTGTGGCTCATGTGACTCATGCGGTCGATAAACACAGGCAAAATGAAAAGAGAACCAAAGAACAAGAAGTGCTGAGAAACGTGGCACAGCTCCAACAGGGAGAACTCACAGGAAAAGTTAAGAAAAAAGGGGGAAAACTCAAGCTGCAGTTGTGGAAGAAAAGACATTGCAGGGACCTCAAATGCCAGTGACACCAAATCCTGCCTCATTTGTGAGTCAGCAATTGAATGGAGTCCAACAACCATCACAGTATACAACTCCCTCAGTTCCAGTCATCAATGTGTATGCACAGTCTGGTGGAAGTGGACCAAGCCAACAGAAATCCAGAGGCAGAAATCAGCAGCGACAGCCTCAAGGCCCATCTGGAGTTTGTTGGGGGAGTGGACAAACAGGGTACACCCGAAGGAGATGGGGACCTGGAGTGCAGGGAAGTGCAGCCTGGTGAACTCCTCAAAGTATGGGTCAAGAACTGTCACAGGAAAACCCAAATGGGCAACCATGGACAGGAGGGAATCAGAACCCTGCCTGGTCTGGATCAAAGTCAAATTGTTCTCATTACCCGTTGTAGGGACTTGCGGTCTAAGACGTTGCAGTTCCCGTCCCAGGCAGTAATGCAGCTGCTCAGGATGCTCTCGATGGTTCCTCTGTAGAAAATGGTGAGAATGGAAGGTGGGAGATGGGCTTTCCTCAGTCTAAGTAGGAAGTACAGACACTGCTGGGCTTTCTTAGTGATGTTGAGTTGGTGTTGTGGGTCCACGTGAGGTTGTCAGTTATGTGAACACCAAGAAACTTGGTCCTCTGGACCGTCTCCACAGGTGAGGTGTTGATAATAAGTGGAGCGTGGTCCCGACGTGGTATTCTGAAGTCAACAACCATCTCTTTTGATGGTTGATGGTCCAGTGAGGAGGGGATGTGAGTCTTGATGTGCCTCATGACCAGCCTCTCGAAGCACTTCATGATCACAGGTGTCAGTGTGACGGGAGGAAAATAATTGAGGCAGGAAACAGATGATTTCTTTGGCACAGGAATGATGCTGGTGGTCTTAAAGCACCTGGGAAACACAGTGGTGCTCAGAGATGTCAGAGATGTTGAAGATGTCAGTGAGAACATCTGCCAGCTGTTCTGCACATCTTCTGAGCACACAAACTTGAATGTTATCTGGACCAGCAGCTTTCCTTGTGCAGAAGTGGAGGAGTCACATACACAGGCAGGTGGAGTTGGTCCTGTAGTCCTGTAGTCGGTGAGGGCGCCGCGTGTCACCGGCCATGGATTCTCTGTGCATGAGCTCACTTTTCTGCTCTGATGGCCTGAGACAGGTTTGCCCTTACTGTTCTTAGGGCGGCCTCGTCCCCTGACTTGACCTCAGGTCCTCAGGAGTCTGCGCACCTCCACAGTCAGTGAGTCATTTTCTGCTGCTTGTCCCAAGCGGGGTCTCTGTCGCAGGGGAGTGCTGGAGTCCATCCCAGCTCACACGGGGCGAAGGACGGGGGACACACCCTGGGCCCATTGCAGGGAGGAGCGTGCCCAGCCCATTGTAGGGAGGAGCGTGACGGGGACGGCACCTTGCTCAAGGGTACCTCAGGGCAGCCTATTGGGAAGGGGTTCAAATCCCCGTTTCTCCGGCCAACGCCCTAACCACTAGGCCACCGCTGCCCCCACCTCCACAGTCATCCATGGCTTCTGGTTGGGTCGTGTTATGATGAACTTGAAGACAGTAGCATCCTCAATGCACTTGCTGATGTAGCCAGTCACTGAAGCTGTGTACTTCTCCAGGTTCATGGAGTCACCGTAGGTTGCAGCCTCCCTAAACATGTCCCAGTTGGTGCTTTCGAAGCAGTCCTGAAGAGCAGAGATGGTTTCTGTGGGCTAGGTCTTTACCTGCTTCAGGGTGGGCCTCACACACCTGACGATGGGTCTGTACGCTGGAATCAGCAGAACAGAGATGTGGTCTGAGTCTCCGAGGTGGGAGCGGGGCTCCGCTCTGAACGCGCCGGCCATGTTTGTGTAAACACAGTCCAGCGTATTTTCCCCCCTCACAAGTCCACATCTTGGTGAAATTTAGGGAGAACTGACTTGAGATTTGCATAATTGAAAGCGCCAGCCACAATAAACAATCCGTCCAGATGGGAGTTTTGGAGCTTACTGATCACTCCATAAATTTCAGCCAGCGCGCTGTTAGCATTAGTGCTGTTAGCATTAGTGCTGTTAGCACTAGTGCTGGGTGGAATGTAGACTGCCGTGATAAAAACTGTAGAGAACTCCCAGGGCAGATAAAAAGGTCTGTATCTGACTGTGAGGACTTCAAGCAAGAGTTAATACTAGCACAGCGTTCGTACACCATTGTGTGTTTACATAAACACACAGCCCCCCTGCGCAACTCCTGCCGGACAGAGCGGTGTTTCTGTCCAAGCGAAACGCGGAGAGTCCGGTGAGCTGAATGGCGGTGTCTGGAATGCAGTCTCTGTGCTCATGCTGGGTGTTCAGTTGGAGTTGTATACAGTTCAGTTTATTATCCAGGGAGCGGACATTGGCGAGGAGGCCTTAAGCTGAGCCCGGACCCCAGCACGCTTGTCGCGTTTCTGTTTCCTCTCACACCACTTTCAATGTCCTCTCAGTCAGCCAGGTACAACAGGCGATCTCCTACAGGCCGAGTTCCTGTAGCGTTGCTCGGAGATTCGCTGGAAGACTGTATCCTGGCTGATTCCTGATCTCCAGCAGTGATTGGCAGTTATAATTAAGAACATTCACACTTGCAATGTGCAAGTCTTCTGATGAAAAGTAGTCAGATGAAAGACTTTTGCACCAAAGTTTGGACCCCGGAGCGGCCGCAGCGTGTTACCGCGTGTTACTGCGTGTTACTGTGTGTTACAGTGCCGCCATCTTGGTGACGTGTGTTAATGTTTTTTCTGATTCAGCATTTGCTCATGGAGTTACACATATGTTTGGGGCAGTATGGAAACAGCAAGGATTTAAGAAGGCTGATGGTACCCCAATACAACATTTGCAGCAAATATTAGATTTGATAAGTACTATGATGCTGCCAAGAAGACTGGCAGTAGTTAAATGTCAGGCACACAAAAAAGGAAATGACTATGTGATAAAG
>CM029389.1:17331571-17351859 GCA_017165825.1 Hepsetus odoe | reverse complement strand
CATATTTACCAAACCTGCAGGTAAATTACTGAGATATTGGCCGCTCTGTTATAAAAGGCTCTTGCAGAACTGTTCACAGTGGTGGTGAATTTAACCAGACATCTGAATGTCCCTCACAGACATGAAACTGTGGTGAAGAAGCTGCCTGACATTTGAGATGTAGTTTTATATCAGAGTCTGGAGACGATTTTGGACTAAAACTAAACTCGTCCATGGTGGTCCACATTCAGGGGGTTGTGATGCAAACAGACTCTCAACTTCATTACGAGGTTCTTAGCTGAAAGTAGCAGTTCTGCTTGAGTAGGTGGAGTTTAACGGTACTTTGTCTTGGTTTGTGGCAGCAGCTCCAGCAGTTGATCCATGATGATTTAGCTGGTCTGCAGTTCAGCTGGGAAGAAGAGTCTGATAATGGTTGATCTGATCTGAGAACAGTCATATCAAATAGTGGACTCTCTGGTGTAGAGTTCAGAAAACCCTCAAAGTAATTGATGGAGGTGATGGTGATGGTTTCCCTCCAGGAAATAAATAAACTATAGTTTGTAATAAAAAATCAGTACAGTAATTCAAACCATTGGTTGTTCTCTGGTGACATTTCTCAGCCAGTGGTGACTACTTTATAGTTAAGTACTGTGTGGAGATCAGTCTGTGGTCCTGGGACTGTAGATTACAATGCTATAGGGGTCTACTTTCTGCTGCTCAGTGCTGACAGAACTGCAGTCACACAAACGTGTTTATGAGCCACAAAATGCTTGTTTGTTTAATTTGAGATCAAGACCAAGAAAGCCCTTCGCGGCAAGGAGAGTCGACCATCAAGGAGTCGACCCCCAAACCCAGCACCACTGACCCGTCTGCTGGGCCGAAAGCAGAGAACTACCAGGTTAGTGGAAAGTTTAGAATGAAAGTTTGGGTGCAGATGCAAATGGAACACGAGGCTGTGATAACCATTCAGGCGCAGATAAGGAAGCACATAAGCAGAAAGTACTACCTGAAGCTACTGTGGGCAGCCAGGACTGTTCAGCGATATTACCGAGCTAACAAGATGATGAAGCAAGAAATGAAGTCTTTGAAGGAGGAAAAAGATGGCTGCTGTTGTTCTGCAAGCCGCATTCTGAGGGATGAAGACCAGACAGACTCTGAAACAGAAGCACCAGGCTGCCACTGTGATACAATGTGCTTACAGGGCTCACTGTGCTCGGAACACAATATTAATGCATGAAATATGCTGCTGTTGCCATCCAGCTTAGGTATCATTCCACACTTGATGCCAGAAAGCAGAGGGAGGAATTCTTGAAATTGGGCTCTGCTGCAATGTTCCTGCAAGCCTGCTTCAGAGGTCAGAGGGTCACTATCCTGCAACATCAGGCTGCATTCAGAAAACACAGGGAGGTAGTAAAATACCAAGCCATAAGGGCGGCAGCCATCATCCAAAGACATTATAGATCCTACATTAAAGATAAATGTGACCATGAGAAATTCCAGATATTGAAAAGGTCTGCGATACGCATCTAGGTAGCTTTTAGGGGTCTTTCCGTTTGAAAGAATGTTGCTGCAATGCACAAAGCTGCCACCATTATTCAGGCTGCAGTAAGAATGCATTATCAAAGATCTGTTTTCAAGAAGCAGTGCTGGGCAGCAAGTCTACTTCAGAGGAGATTCAGAAGGTGGAAACTTGGACATCTTCAAAAGCAGAGGTATCAACTGTTCAAACATGCTGCAATGTTCTTGCAAAAGTCATTCAGAGGAAAGCAGGCAAGGGATCTGGCCAAACGGATCAGAGCTGCAAGGACAATCCAATCTCACCTCGGAGATGAACAAACCAGCTGCGTGAACGTTCGGATCACTCAACAGGAGGAGTTGCTGACAAAGCTCCACCAGCAGATGGAGAGAGAAGCCTCTATGCTACAGGTGAATGCCTCTGTCACAAACGTAAGGGTGAAACACAAGGAAAGGATCACTAATCTGCTTCCTCAGCTTGAGAGGACCAAAGGACTCTTGTCCATTTTTCAGAGGGAGATTGAAACCATGGAAATTGAAAGAAAAGCTCTGGCTCAAGAAAAAGCGTACAGTTAATGGTGGCACTTTTGGTTTGTATTTTACTTTGTTTAATAAAGTTACATCCCTGCGATGGGCTGGCGACCTGTCCAGGGTGTGTCCCCTGTCCTTCGCCCTGTGTGCGCTGGGTTGGACTTCAGCACTCCCCCGCAACCCCGTTTGGGACAAGCGGCAGAAAATGGATGGATGGAATAAATTTACATTCCGGTATCCTGGCTCTGCGTTGGCGTCCTTCCCACAACCCGCCACCGTTACAAATCAGTTGTCATCAGTTGGTTTACTGGTGATGTTTGTTGCCATTTAAATGGTCCTGTCCTTGACGGTCTGTGCAGAGAGAGGCATTTTTTTAATTTTCTGAATAATTTCCTGTTTGATTTTGAATTCGGAGAATAGATGCTCTGATATTTTTATGAACGATTCCTTCATGTATTCTCCGTCTGTGAACAGCTTTCCTCTCCTTATGATCTCATGAGCTACCACAAAACCAGCAGCTGTAGTAGAGTTTGGAGAGTTGATCCACTACTTGAAAGTATGTTTGCTCTGCTCAACTTTCAGTAGTAGTTCTGAAATCGCTCTTTCGCCCATCTGCATTTGGGTACTGATCATTTCCAGTAGGGTGTTTCTGAAAATGTCTTTCAAACATTACATTTTTTGTTGTTTGCTAATTTCTCACCAAATATCAAGAACAGGTGAGCCAGGATTGTTGACAGTGAAGGCAAAGGAATCTGTGCATGCAGAATTAAACTCTGTTCTTCTGAGATTTTTCATTTTGGGGATGTATTCATGGTTAGCTCACTGCGAGGGTTACACACTCAAGAAGCTGCCTGCAGGTAAAGGTGAGGGCTATAGACATGGATGTGATGTATATTTTAAAAACGTTTTTTTTCCATTAGTCAATTAAAATATGCATCTTAAAGTATCACCTCAAGCTCCAACATAACTGTGCAGCAAAAGAAAAAATAAAATAATGTATGAATAATGAATTATGAATTACTATTCTTTTTTTCATTTGTCAAGGCCAAAGGGAGCCACAGAAAGGAGGCTGAATGTTTTCTACCAAAGGACCCCCCCGACCTTGGTCCCAACTCGAACACTGACACTAAATAAAACTACTTCTTTGTGGACTAGTGGCCTGTAGTTGCCGTTGATAAAGTCTAACTGAATTCACTCAAGTGGCTGTTTTCTGTATTAAAGCTTCAGTCAGGAAGTTCTGAATCATACTACATTTTTAAAAAATCAGTATTATATAATTTAAGGGTTTATATAGCCTGAAAGGTTCTTGACCATGCCTCCTTTTTCTGCAAGTAGTTTGAAATTTTACTAGTTTCAACATTTTCAGTTGTTAGATGGAGCAATTCCAACTTTGTGCAGGCCAGCTGAAGACTCAGGATCACAAACAGTAAGTAGACATTACTGTTAGTAGGAAACTATAATGTCTTATTTTTGAATTTGTGCTGTTTAAAAATAACAGCAGCGCTACTATGAGTGTTTTACTTGAGCTGGTTTTAACTTTGCTCAGCAGAGCTGTAGGCTCAGCCAGTAATCTTGAGCTGGTGGTTCTGATGATCAGGTGTTCTTTTGCCTAGAACTTTGTGGTTGGTCATGTGATTTTTTCTGATTGAGTTTAGATGTGAATCAGGGGTGGAATGCAGGTGCATGTAAGCTGGCCAATTAAAGCTTCACATGGGGAGGGGTCTTAATGATTAATTTGACAGTTTCCGACTGAAGATGAACACAGCACAGAAAAATGTGTACAGTATATGAAAACTAAGACCTTTTGGGATGCATCTAAATACATTTTAGGAGACACAAATAAAATTATTACCTCTAAAAAAGAGGATAAAAGTCCCTATAAACTGATAAAGATCCATAGAAGCTGGTCAGGGAGATGCAAATACTTTATTGGTATTTATTGCAAATACTGTTGTTGCTTAGAAAGAACTTCCATTTCACAGTAACACTGTAATGATGGAGAAAAACAGAGCCACTAGTGATGCACAAGCCAGTGTATTTCTTTGTGCCGGTCCCAAGCCCGGATAAATGGGGAGGCTTACGACAGGAAGGGTATCCGGTCTAAAACTCTGCCAAATCAATATGCAGACAGCGAAACAGACTTCCATACCGGATCGGTCGAGGTCCGGGTTAACAACGACCACCACCAGTGCTGTTAGTCTACAGGGTGCTGGTGGAAATTGGACTACTACGAAGAAAAAGAAGAGGAGGAAAGAATGTCCAGAGCGATGAGAAGAGGAAGAAAGAGAGGAGAGTGGAAGTGAGAGTAGGGACTTTGAATGTTGGCAGCATGACTGGTTAAGGGAGAGAATTAGCTGATATGATGGAGAAAAGGAAGGTTGATATTCTGTGTGTGAGAAACTGGATGAAAGGGTAGTAAGGCCAGGTGTATTGAAGAAAGTTTAAATTGTTTAACTATGGTGTGGATGGAAGGAGGAATGGGGGAGGTGTTATCCTGAAGGAAGAGTATGTGGAGAGTGTTTTGGAGGTGAAGAGGATGTCAGGGAGGGTGATGAGTTTGAAGCTGGAAGTTGAAGGTGTGATGATGAATGTTGTTAGTGCTTATGCAACACAAGGGGCAGAGATGTTGGCCAAAGAGGAAGACCAAAGAGGAGGTTCAAGGATGTGGTGAGAGAGGACACGCAGGCGGTCGGTTTAAAGGAGGAAATGCAGAAGACCGGAAGAAATAGAGACTGTTGATCCGCTGTGGCGACCCCTAAACGTGAGAAGATTTTAATGATTAAGAAAGTTCTAGAAGGGCAGAAACTTCACAAACTGACAAAAGTGGTGAACGTCCCTGAGCTCTGTATTACATCACTGTTCGATAATTAATAAATGTGTCCACATACGTTTGGCATTATGCACAATATTGTACATAATCAATGAAACATTGAAACTATACAATCTATAAGTGTCGCAATGGCGCTCCGCCACTAGAGGGCGCCAACCAACCAGAAATGAGCAACTGCACACTATCATGACGTCATGTCTAAGGGACTTAAATACATTAAACCATACTCCGCACGCGGTCCTCACTCTCGCTGCGTGTCGCCTGTTTCTCAGATAATTTACTGTGTTTCTCTTGTTGATCTCTCCTATGAAAAGGGCTTTTTACCGTCATTACGGTTCTCTTTGTTTGCCTTTTTTCCCGGGCGAGTAGCGCCTGTGCTAACTGGCTAACCCCGCCTGTTGTAAACAGTGTGAACATAGTTTGTAAATAAACGACGCCTACGGCAGATACGGCTGTTTTCTGCATTGAGATTCTTTTACAGATGTTTGTGGTGGAGAATCATCAAGTGTAAAACACAAAGAGGTTCATCCACTTTCTATTGGAAGTGGAGTGAAAGTGACAGCTTGTCATTGTGAAACAGCACAACACGGTGAACTACAGCAAACACAGCCTGCATTAACCGATACACACACGAGCAGCAGATGGCAGCTGTTGACATCACCCAGGGAGCAGTGATGGGGACAGTATCTTGCTCAAGGATACCTCAGGGCAACTGGTCCCAGAGCACGAGGCCACCGCTGCCCTAATTTGGTGGTTCAAAGAGCAGATGGACACTATAATAATCATCCATCCATCCATCCATTTTCTGTCACTTGTCCCAAACGGGGTCGCGGGGGAGTGCTGGTTTCCAACCCAGCTCACACAGGGCGAGGGCGGGGGGTCACCAGCCCATCGCAGGGAGGAGTGCCCTAACCCTAGGAGCTGGAAAAGCTTTTAAACCATCTCTAGAGAGATTGGAAATTGGAGGAAATTCAACATTGTTACCCGACTTAGGAGTGGCCAACCAACAAAGATCAATCTAAGAACATTGGCCTCTCTCCCACTGGCTAATGTTACTGTTTATAGGTCTATCCTCAGCAGGATACTCAACAATAAAAGCAAAGTGAAAGTGACTAGACTAGTCATTGGGAAACACAGTATAGCACAGCACACAGTAAAATTGTGGGCAGCGGTGGCCTATTGGTGAGGGAGTTGCCTTCGCATTTGAAGATTGTGGGTTTGATTCCCTCACAAATAGGTTGCCCTGAGGTACCCTTCAGCAAGGTACCGTTCCTGCCACTGCTCCCCAGGTGCTTTCAATAGCTGCCCACTGCTGCACGGTCTTTGAGTTCATGGGCTAAATGCAGAGGTTCCATTTCATTGTGGTTCACGTGTGCTGTGACCTCACAATGACAAGGGTTGTCACTTTCACTTTTTTCCACTTACATTGTGGTGGCTCGGGTTTTTTGGTGTATTTTGGGTACTGGCAGCTTCAGGTACTGAATTTGGGTCCTAACTCGGTGTGGCTCCCTGCATTCAGAGTTGGTCACGCCGTTACAGTAGCCAATAAGTAAAAAGAACTTAAGCGTTTTCCCTTTGTTTTGCATTTGATGGAAAAAATGTATTTTTAAAAATCATATTATGAACAACCTGAAGTTTTGTAAGAAAAATAAGAGCAACTTCAACAATATTATGTCCAGGTTTTGCCATTTAAGCATGTGCTTACAACTGAAAGATCACAGTGGATCTACAAAGGCAAGAAACATATGGTGACAACTTTTTTGTGCTCTTGCAAAAGTTTGTTTGGAATTTTCAAGATCTCTGTAATATCCACCATAAATGTAAGGTCATTCAGCCATTCTGGGGATTGAAATTCTATCACTGGTTTACCCTTTTTGCCATTTTTATGAACTGCCTGATTTCCTCTCATTGATCACAGACACACTTCAGCACAGTGCGGGAGATCCTGAGTATTGTCTTTATCACAAAGCTGTCAAACTGACAATGATTCAGACCTCTGGCTCAGATGAAATTAACTATTTGGGAAAAACACCTGCATAACATGACCCACTTTTAAAGACAATGTATCTCGATGTAAAATACAACGATGTGTTTAAAAACTATGTCCTCCTCCTGCGGCCTGTACTTTCTCTTTAGATTGTTTTTTTCCTGGTTATTGATGACGTTCCATCAGTAGCTGCTGACAGAACCAGTTCACTCTGATCCAGTCCAGCACCCCAACAAGAGCACTGAAGGTCATCAGCTGCTGTGATGTCTGACACAGACATCAGCTCAAGGAACTCCTCGGTGATGGTCAAAGTCTCAACACCCTGAATGAATACAGCCAGCTGAGCAACGTCTGTAATGCTAACCACTAACTTATCTTTCCCTGCTCAGTTGTCCTTGCAAGCTGTCTTATTTCTTCCCAGGAGTCTCATAGTGTCGCTGAATGTTATTTTGCTTTTGCACTGAAACATGCTGCGTACACACCGAGCACAGGTTTATTATTCACCTCTGGGAATAAAGAAAGGGTCCATTTTTCAGGGAAATTCTACAATCTGAGTTTTCTCCATTTTGACAACGACTTTTTGGGTACTGAGGGTAAAGGTGGAATTTATCTTAAGAATAAAGAAAGTTGTTCTCTATGTTGTATTATGTTAGCTGCTCTACTTCAAACAGTGAGACCCTGATGGGACAAATTATATTATATTATTTTTAGTCTTTACAAATTCACCCTGGGAGCTGGGCTGGACTGAACCTTCTGCAGGGCTGATGCTGGCCATCGATCCATACATTTGACACCCCTGAACTAGACCTTCATCAGTGTTCTATTTCTGACCATAAAACCAGAAAAGGACCACCTTCAACTGTCCAGCAACACGGACAAGATTTTACAACGTGGCCAGTGAAGTAAACATAAAGTCGGTGTTTCTAATAAAGTGGCCAGTGAGGTTACTATAATGTAGTGTTTTTAATAAAGTGGCCAGTGAGGTAAATGTAATGTAGGTGTTTCTAATAAAGTGGCCAATGAGTGGACGTGAAAGGTGTGTGTTTCTAATGAAGTGAGTGAGTGTAGAAAAAACAAACTGAATGTAATTGGAGTTTAATTTTAATCTCAGTTCTTACCTTCCAATTGAAGAGTCACTCCAGGGTCACCAGTCCATTTATTATGAGTTCTAAATCTGAATTTATACTCTCCAGAGTGACTGAACTGTACATTATTGATCAGTAAAGTACAATCTGATCTTTTATCTCCAGTGTAGTTAAATGAAGGTTCGGAGAATGAGCTGTTGTAAACGTAGGGAGGGCCGACACACTTGTCCTTTTTTGTGTTCATTGAGCACCAACTCACTGACAGGACTGTTGAGTTTGGATATGAATAATTACAGGAAATGATGGATACTTTACACTCCATCCACTGTCTGATTGAACACCTGAAAAACAGGAGCAGAGACACGAGACTAAAAATGAGAAAATAAAATAACACAGTAAACAGTTACGGTGTCGAGTTGAACTGCTGTGATTGATCATCAATAAATTGTTTTATTTATTGTTTTAAATTGTTTTATCTGTCAGGAAAGACTCGCGGAGGGGGGCTGTGTGTTTACGTAAACACACAATGGTGTACAAACGCTGTGCTGGTCTCAGCACACTGCACAACACTGCTGGAGGTGATAACAGTCAGGTGCAGACCGTTTTATTTGCCCAGGGAGTTCTCTACAGTGTTTATTACGGCGGTATACATCCCACCCAGCGCTAGCGCTAACAGCGCGCTGGCTGAACTTTATGGAATTATCAGCGGACTCCAAAACTATCACCCAGACGGATTGTTTATTGTTGCCGGAGATTTCAACCATGCAAATCTCAAGTCAGTTCTCCCCAAATTCCATCAACATGTGAACTTTGCAACGAGGGGGGAAAACACGCTGAACTGTGTTTACACAAACATGGCCGGTGCATACAGCGCGAGCCCCGCCCCCACCTCGGACACTCAGACCACATCTCTGTGCTGCTGATCCCAGCGTACAGACCCATCGTCAGGTGCGTGAGACCCACCCTGAAGCAAGTAAAGACCTGGCCCACAGGAGCCATCTCTGCTCTTCAGGACTGCTTCGATCGCCCCGACTGGGACATGTTTAGGGAAGCTGCAACCTACGGTGACTCCATCAACCTGGAGGAGTACACAGCTTCAGTGACTGGCTACATCAGCAAGTGCATTGAGGATGTTACTGTCTCCAAGTCCATCATATCACGACCCAACCAGAAGCCATGGATGATCGCGGAGCTGTGCAGACTCCTGAGAACCCGGGACAAGGCCTTCAAGTCAGGGGACGAGGCCGCCCTAAGAAAGGCGAGGGCAAACCTGTCTCGGGCCATCAGAGCAGCAAAGCGTGCTCACGCAGAGAGAATCCATGGCCACTTCAAGAACACTGGTGACACGCGGCGCATGTGGCAGGGCATCCAGGCCCTCACCAACTACAGGACATCTCCACCTGCCTGTGATGGTGACCCCTCCCTCCCAGATGCGCTGAACCACTTCTACGCACGGTTTGATGCAGTGAACGACACGCGTATGAGGAAGACCACCCCTCCTCCAAACGACCAGATTCTCTGTCTGACCACAGCCGAGGTGAGAAGATCTCTTCTCAGAGTCAACCCATGGAAAGCTGCCGGTCCAGACAATATTCAAGGTCGTGTGCTCAGAGGATGTGCAGAACAGCTGGCAGATGTTCTCACTGACATCTTCAACACCTCTCTGAGCACCACTGTTGTTCCAAGGTGCTTCAAGACCGCCAGCATCATTCCAGTGCCAAAGAAACCATCCATCTCCTGCCTCAACGACTATTGTCCCATCGCACTCACACCCATCATCATGAAGTGCTTCGAGAGGCTGGTCATGAGGCACATCAAGTCCCAGATCCCCTCCTCACTAGACCCCCTGCAGTTTGCGTATCGTCCCAACCGCTCAACGGACGATGCAATCTCCACCACCCTCCATCTGGCCCTTTCTCATCTTGAACACCATCTCATTCAACACCATCATCCCTCAGCACCTGAGTGAGAAGCTGAGGCTGCTGGGCCTGAACACCTCCCTCTGGGAGACCCCAGTCAGTGGGGCAGCGGTGGCCTAGTGGTTAGGGAGTTGGCCCTAGATCGGAAGATTGTGGGTTCGATTCCCACCCCAGTGGGTTGCCCTGAGGTACCCTTGAGCAAGGTACCATCCTCATCACTGCTCCCCGGGCGCTTTCAATAGCTGCCCACTGCTGCACGTGTGTGTATGGGTTAAATGCAGAGGTCCTAGTGGGGCAGTGCTGGCCTAGTGGTTAGGGCGTTAGCTGCATGATCGGGGGTTCAAACCCCTTCCTAATAGGTTGTCCTGAGGTACCCTTGAGCAAGGTACTGTCCCCGTCACTGCTCCCCAGGCGCTTTCATTAGCTGCCCACTGCTGCATGGTTTGAGTGTGCATGGGTTAAATGCAGAGGTCCAATTTTATTGTGGTTCATGTGTGCTGTGCCGTGACCTTGCAATGACAAGGGTTGTCACTTTCACTTTCACTTTTCAGTCAGGATCAGTAGCAGCACCTCCAACACCATCACACTGAGCACAGGAGCCTCCCAGGGCTGTGTGCTCAGCCCACTGCTGTTCACACTGATGACCCACGACTGTGCAGCCAAGCACAGTTCGAACCACATCATCAAATTCGCCGATGATACAACCGTGGTGGGTCTGATCAGCGGTGGAGACAAGGCAGCTTACAGAGAGGAGATACAAGAGCTGACGGACTGGTGCAGAACCAACAACCTGTCTCTGAACGTCGACAAGACTAAAGAGATGGTTGTTGACTTCAGAAGATCACGTCGGGACCACACTCCACTTATCATCAACACCTCACCTGTGGAGATGGTCCAGAGCACCAAGTTTCTTGGTGTTCACATCACTGACAACCTCACGTGGTCCCTCAACACCAACTCCATCACAAAGAAAGCCCAGCAGCGCCTCTACTTCCTGCCCAGACTGAGGAAAGCCCATCTCCCACCTTCCATCCTCACCATCTTCTACAGAGGAACCATTGCGAGCATCCTGAGTGGCTGCATTACTGCCTGGTACGGGAACTGCAACGTCTTAGACCGCAAGTCCCTACAACGGGTAGTGAGAACAGCTGAGAAGATCATCGGGATCTCTCTGCCCTCTGTACAAGACATTTTCACCACTCGCTGCATCCGCAAAGCAACCAGCATTGTGGATGATCCCTCCCACCCATCCCACACTCTCTTCTCCCTCCTGCCATGCGGGAAAAGGTTCCGCAGCATACGGGCCTCCACTTCCAGGATGGGAAATAGTTTCTTCCCCCTGGCCATCAGACTCTTGAACTCTGAAACCATCAATATCTTGAACTCTTAAACCCAGTCCACTTTTCATCCTGTATTTATTTATTTATCTCATGTTGCACTCTGCTCTTTATCAGTAACACCGCTCCACCACACTGCTACACCATAATCTACCTGGGCTGCTTTGTTCCACAACACTGCAGCCCTCTACGGATGAATGTACTGTCTATCGTGCCGTCTGTTGTTGTCTGTCTTGTCTGCACTTGTTGCCCTGTGTTGTGTCTTATGTTGTCTTGTGTCTTGTGTCTTGTCTTGTGTCTTGTCTTGTGTGTAGCACCTGGGTCCTGGAGGAACGTTATTTCGTTTCACTGTGTACTGTGTATATGGCTGAAATGACAATAAAATCCTACTTGACTTGACTTATTATCACATAAAATACATTTCTTTAAGTTTTCATTGAAAACAGAGACAGTAATTTAAAATCTTCTGATTGTATTTTTCTGCTTCCGTCCCAAACAACATGTTTATAAAATTAGTTTAATTTGTAAAATTTTTAATGTATTTCTGTCTCTTCACTTTGATCTTTCTGAATAATCAGATCCACCACATACATTTCAGTGATTATAAAGATCTTGATCTGCTTTTAAATTACAGCTTCCACATGACGTTGCTCAGCGACGACAGAAAGTCGAATATTTCCTTTATAAAGTCAAACATTTAACACCCAAATTACTGTCTGTAGATTTCTGAGGGAAGACATGTCTCTGTTGAACTTTCGAACTCTTAGAAAATCAAAACCCCACAAACAGAATGAAATGATGAAGATGTTTCAGAACTGCTGACAGTGGTGGTGAATGGAACCAGACGTCTGATGCTCTTCACTCCTCTGGACATTAGAAAGTAAGAGATCAGTGATATTTCATACCTGTCAGTGTGAGCAGAATCAGAGTCAGAAGATGCAGCATTTTGTCCTCCTTCATCTGAAACACGAGCCACGTCTCAAGAAACATCCGACTTTGTCTTTTACAAAACTGTGAGCTCAGAACGTGTTCTCTCACACAGAGACATAAAAAAAAACTGTGTCTAAAAGAAGAAGTCCTCCGACCCAACAACCCACAAGTGTCTCGTTTTCTTTACGACATTAGAGAGAAGTGTGGGGACAGCGTGGACGACTGTGAGATCTGAACTCTTAGAGAACATCTGATGTGGATGTTTGTATTCATTAAGACAGAATAACCAGAATGACCTGCTGTTTCATTAAACTGTTATACTAATTTTTTCATTAAAAAAATGAAGATTGGTGTACTTTTATTTACTGAAAATAGACATTATTTCTTCAAGTCTCTCTTCCAGCCTCTTTCTCCCTTAAAATTGAACAAATTGTTTCTGTACCTTTAAGACTGATATATGTAAATGAGTTTATAGCTGTAAAGATCATTCTTCTCACAGTGCTGTGAAAAATGATTTGCCCCTTTTGTGATTTCCTGTTTTTGTTTATTCATAACACCATGTTGTTTCACATGGGTGATTTATGTGTTGCTAGCTCTCACAGGCTGAAAGGTGGGGACACAACCTGGACAGATCATCCATCACACACAGACAAACACACACACACACACACACACACACACACACTACAGACTCAACTATCAGCTTAAAACCTTTTAATGAACTCCAACTACAGACTCTACTATCAGTTTAAAACCTTTTAATGAACTCCAACTACAGACTCTACTATCAGCTTAAAACCTTTTAGAACTCCAACTACAGACTCTACTATCAGCTTAAAACCTTTTAATGAACTCCAACTACAGACTCTACTATCAGCTTAAAACCTTGTAATGAACTCGAACTACAGACTCTATTGGAGCTCATTTCTACTGAACACAGACTGTTTCAACCATCAGCGTTTGAATTTGTCCACTTACATTTTTAACTTACATTATTAGACTGTTTTCAGTAAAGTCACTCTTTTCCTCTTCTTTATGATCCAGTGTGGATGCACGTGTGTGTGTGGGTGAAATGTAGAGGTTAAATTTCGTTGTTGTGTTGTGTTTCACAATTACAAGGGTATTAACTTTCACTTTCCTCCTGACGTTCTTCCTCCACTTTTATTTGTTCACTAGTGACTCGGACTGGATTCTGTAAAGCTGTGATGATGAAATAAAACTGACTCGACTCTGCCTGACACATGTATCCAGTCTCTTCATCCTTCAAGCCTCACACACATTTAACAAACCAGTTTCACAACAGACAAATAACACATTACAGGCATCAACACTCAATCAATCATTGAAAATACTTCACTCACATTTTACTGCCTAAAGAAACAGCCATCCATCCATCTAGCCATCTATATATCTATACTTCCATCCGTTCATCCATCCATCCTTCTCAAAGTTAAAAGAACCCCAACCAGAGAAAACTACAAGGCTAAACCATACAAAATTACAAAAAAGTATAAATCAAAAAAAGTTTCTGCCAGAGGATGTCTTGTAATTGTTAGCTGACACTGTTAGTTACGTCAGTTAGAGTTCACGCGTCTGTTTTCTAGTTCATCCTAACGCCTCAGTCAGGAAGCCCTCAGTAACTGCAGAGTTTTACCAGCAGAAGATTTTTAAACTTCTGACTCACCTTCCACTTCCAGGTTCTGGATCTGGAGTTCTTGATGTTCTTCAAAGTGCAGGAATAATTCCCAGAGTGACTCACACTCAGAGCAGGGAAGTGAAGAATAGAGTCTGATTCAGACACGAGCTCTTCATTCTTCAAACACACAAACTGTGGAGAGCTGAGAGCGCAGTTCACAGAACACGTCAGGTTTACAGAGTCTCCCTCCTTTAGAGTCCCATTTCCAGACAGTCTGATCATCGACACCTTCAGAGCTTCTAGAGATCAGGAGAGAAACACAGAGTAGATTAGAGTTGATGTACAGTGTTCCTCTAGACCAGGGGTGTCAAGCTCATTTCAGCTCAGAGGCCACAAACAGTGTAATCTGATCTGAAGTAGGCCGGATAAGTAAAATAAAACCATAATAATCTATGAATAAAAAGAAATTCAACAGTTTTTTTTTTTTTAACATTAATTTACTTTTTTTTTTTTTTTTTTACAAATCATATTATGAACAACCTGAAGTTTCTTAAGAAAAATAACAACAATTTCAACAATATTATGTCCAGGTGTTGCCATTTTCACATGTGCTGAAAATGACATTCCTTTTGCACTGAGACATGCTGCATACACACCGAGCAGAGGTTTCCTTTTCACCTCTGTGAATAAATAAGAAATGATCCATTGTCTGCTTGGATGATTGTCTGCTTCTTACAAGTTATCGTATTCACTGTTTGCATGTGCTTGAACCACTAAGATTCCACTCAGACATCTGCAACATTCAAGGATGAAGTTCAGCTTGAATAAATTCTTCACACCAGATACAGACTCGACTTTACAAAGGTTCTCTGTTCCTCCTGTAGCAGTTCTCTGTGGTGTATATGTGTGCCCAAGGTCAACAAAAATACTCTTCTTCTTCTTTTTCCTCTTCACTGCTCTGTGGTGCACCGCACTTCTCTACATTTGGTAATTAAAACTCTTAAATCTGTGAAAGTCTTCTCTTCGACTGAAGGACATTTCTTCCATAATTTGGCGTTCCTTGGTGGGCAGCTCATCTTTGTGGAAGCTGGAGAGGTGGAAATCCCAGAAGACGCTTGTAAGGTAAATTCTCCTTACCCTTCGAATCTCCTAGTTGAGAAGAAAGGTGATATTTTCCCTCCTCCAACCCGTGGAGTGCTGCTGCCAGACTGAACCACAGATTTAAGTGAATTTTATTTCTTATCTTTGCCATTACCAATATCTGAATACAAGAGTGAGATTAAAGTCATCTAAAATTGTGTATTGGGATCTACAAACACAAGCACTTGAGAAGTTACTCTGTGTGTGTTTAATGTACATCAGGGTTTACTGATCAGCCTATTCATTTTGTGAAGTGCGAACTATCATTTGAGAGTCAATGAGTTGCAGCAAAACCACTTTTCTGAAGAGTTTCAGCAGGCGTGGTCCAGTGGGAGCAGCTCCAAATGCTCGTCCCAACCTCGGACTTTAAATACACTACAAACACCTTTGTCCTCCTCTAAATGGACATAAATCCATCCTATTGATATTTTTCCAGCACTAATACCCAATGCTGTCATGATTAACACCTCCGTTTCCTCGCCTTTACCACTTCGCCAACAACAGACAAAAGTCTTTTCACCAATGGCTTCCTGTCTTATCTGCTACCAGCGTTTCAAGGTTGCTTCCTATCCCATCAAATTTTTAATTAAAGATGCAACTGTCTGCAGGTGCAGCTGCTGGCTGTCTGCTGGGTTCGGATTGCATGCATGCATTGCATGCATACCGGGGTCGGTCTGAATATATGTGCCTGTAAATCAGGATATAAACAAAATACATTTGAGGTCAAAATTATTAGCTCCCCAGGAATTATGGAACATTTTTCTAAACTTCTTCCCAATGTTTGCAGCATTGATGAAACTTGATATAAGCAAACATTCACCAGTGCTATTTAGTAGCTTTTGGTATGTTTTGTAATATAAAATAAATTTGTAGGCTTGCTTTATATCAAATATAGTAAAAAATGGGGTCAAAAATATTAGCCCCATGTGAATGTTTGCTTTCAAAACACACCTACAGTAGTTAACCAATCAGCTTTGAAACCACACCTGTGCAGTCAGTTGGCTTCCTAACAACATTCAATAAGCATAAAAAGACTCCAAGGAACAGGGCACCTGAATACATGAGAGGGGCTACTGCTACTCACCATGCCAAAGACAGAGGAAATCAGTCTGGAGCTCAGAAGGAAGATAGTAGAGGCTCATGATGAGGGCGAAGGCTACACTGCCATTTCCAAGCGATTCATAGTGTCTAGAACTGCTGTAGGTCGCATTATTGCCAAGTACAAGGAGACAAATTCTGTAAGAAACAAACCTGGCCGTGGCCGCAAGCGCAAGAGTTCAAGATCTCTGGAGATGAAAATAGTCAGAGATGTCAGCAAGGAGCACCAGACATCTGCCAAGATGATTGTTGCTGAACTGGCCTCTTCTGGAGTTGATGTTTCAAGGAACGCAGTTGTGAGGGCTCTTCATTGTGGTGGGCTTCAGGGCCATCGTCCCAGAAGAATCCCTTTACTCAAAGAATGGCACATCACAGCCCGACTGAGGTTTGCCCGTGAACATTTAGAGTAGAGTAGAGTAGAGTAGAGTAGAACAGTAGAACACTAGCTGTCTATGAGAGCTATTGTTCAATTAGAAAAGTAACTATTTACTGATGCATGTTTTCTGGGAACTCGTGAGATAGCGTAAGACACTGGACAAAATGTAACTATTTGCAGGTGCAACTGCTTTCTTTCCATGGGAACTCAGTGGTGTGAGACTCTGTAGGACAGGGGCAAAAGTAAAGGAACAAAAGTAAAGGGACAAAAGTAAAGGGATTTTTATTATATATATCACCTTAACCACTGTACTCAAGTTCCCAGAAACCTGTTGCCTAAAACAGAGCCAGACGACACTAGTGACAATGATGAGCCATCAACAGGAGAAGAAGAACGCAGTAGAGGCACTCAGGAGAGCCTTGGATTGGGACAGGAGGGTGGAACACATCCCGGTCCTAGTGAGCCATCCGCTGGCCAGGACAGCTACATCAGAGAATGGAGAACATCTCGCCAAGAGACTCACAGGCCGGAGGAGAGTAAAAGGGAACCCGCTCAGAGCAAGACAATCCCAGTCCATCACAGAGACAGCAGAGCCCACCAGTTCCATTATCCCAGCACCAAGTGACAGCAGTGGTCAATCAGCAAGATAGTGCCCTGCACATCCAGGAAGCTGGGACAGAACCAGACACTACTGATCATAACGTCTCTGGCACATGTTTTTGGAAGGACTTTGATGAAAATTTTTATCATTATTCTTATATACATTCATTCATTCATTCATTTTCTGGCAAGTGGGGTTGTGGGGGAGTGCTGGAGTCCAACCCAGCTCACACAGGGTGAAGGACGGGGGACACACCCTGGACAGGTCGCCAGCCCATCGCAGGGATGAGTGAGACGAGGTACCTCAGGGCAACCTTTTGGGAAGGGGTTCGAACCTCCAACCCTCCGGCCAACGCCCTAACCACTAGGCCACCGCTGCCCCTTCTTATATACAGTTGAGGCCAAAATTATTAGCCCCCCCCCCCCCCCCCCTTATGAAATTAGACAACACTCTTGATTTCTTTATGAAAATGATCATTAACAAGAAGTGTTTCATATTTTGGAAACAAATACACTATAAAAAAAACAATGTCGTCTAAGTTTAATTAGGATAATTTATTGCTACACTGAATTGAAACAAGAAAGGGCAAAAATGAGACATCCAAAATTATCACTCTACTCTACTCTACTCTACTCTAGTAGCAAACAGTTACATTTTTAATCAAGCAGCTGCACTCACAATTGGGAAACTGGATGGGAAGAAACCTTGAGATGTTGGTGGTGGATAAGACAGGGTGCCATCAGTGAAAAGACCTTTGTCTATTGTTGGTGAAGTGGCAAAGGTGGGAGGAACTGAAGTTTTAATCATGACAGCATTGAATATTATTGGTGGAAAACTATTATTGGGATGGATTTATGTAAATTTTAAAGGTGACTGAAATGTATTTAAAGTCCGGAGTTGGGATGAGCATTTGGAGCTGCTCCCACTGGACCACGCCTGCTGAAACTCTTCAGTAAATTGGTTGTGCCACATCTCTCTGACTGTGTTTGATTTTTGACTTCGTTTGATTTCTAACTTAGAAAAAATTTCAGGCTCAGGTTCATACTTCAGTTTTCCACGACATATTTTGGTGTAGTTGCCAAGATTGAAAAGAGGTCGCACGGGCTCCTGGTTCGGCGCTGCTCTTCAGGGCCACTGCTGATCTGGCACAGAACATTAAAGGTAAGCATTATTTCAGATTTCCTGCCTTTTTAGGTTCTGTGTTACAGACCAGCAGAGAGGGGCTTGGGCCACTAGGAGACCTGTGCACCTCTCCAGTAAAGAACTGTATTTAATGTTTGTGTTTATTACAAAAGGATAGTAAAAATGAGTATTTCATAGATACATAGAAATTGGAACCGTGGAGTGAGAGGGTGTAGGGGCAGTGGTGGCCTAGTGGTTAAGGCGTCGGCCGGAGCATCAGGGATTCGAACCCCTTCGCAGTGGGTTGCCCTGAGGTACCGTTGAGCAAAGTGCCGTCCCCGTCCCGCTCCTCCCTGTGATGGGCTGGCGACCTGTCCAGGGTGCGTCCCCCGTCCTCGCCCTGTGTGCACTGGGTTGGACACCAGCACTCCCCCGCGACCCCGTTTGGGACAAGCGGCAGAAAATGGATGGATGGAGTGAGAGGGTGAAATCCACTCTGAAAAAATTTTTTGCTGAAGTCAAAGAGATGGGGCTGTGGTCCAACTGTACATAGTGGAATCTGAGCGTGCATGCCAGTGTTGGCTTGACCCTGTTCGGGCAGTCAGCTTTAAAGCCTGTAATGTATTAAGGATCCCGTGGAGCACTGGTAAAAGCCTGAGAGATCTCGGACAGGTATTGTGCGGCCCATGGGTGGTAGCTCTTGGTGAATACACAGACTCTGAGTAAAGTAGTTTGACGAATCTGACTTTCTTCTTTTTTTTTACTGAGGGGGTGTTGACGGTGGGTCGATAGGCCAATAGTATTTATGGCAGTCGTTTCGAAAACAAGGAGTTGAAAGGTCGTATTGACCTTTGCTGTTTGTTTGAGGATGAAGCAGGAACGGTATTCCTACGTGAAGTGAATGTACTGTGAATGTAGTGAATCTCTGTCTTAAGATAAACCTGTGGCAGTCGAAATGTGAGGTCAGCGGTACATGTCCTCATAATAGGCCGGACGGCAAGGTTTACGTCCAAACTTGTGGTTTGCATTGTACATTGAATACTGAGTGATTAATTGTTGTTTTAAAAGATAGTCCACAGAGAACTGAAAAAAGTAAGATTTGTTTGTATACATATATTGTAGCTGCCAAAAAAGTATGAATGTAGTAATGTGAGAGAGAGAGTGATCACTTTGAGAAGAAGCTACTTTGTGTGTGTGTGTGTGTGTGTGTGTAACTGCAGTTCTGGTGAGTGTGTGTGGCTGTCAGTGTGAGAGGCGTTAAGGGGAGTGTGTGAAGAAGTGTATTTGTGTGTGTGCGTGCGCATATGGGTGAAGTGTGAACTTTTACTGAAAGCCTTATAAGAGTGTGAAATTATTTTTGTATATTAAGCAGAATTAGAGCAAGAAGAAAGCAAGAGAGACATTGTCATAAACAGATTAGAAAGGCGGGGGTCTATGAGCAGTGAAGAAGAAAATTGGCCCATGGCCCAGAAATTCCTCTGATAAAGGTTCACTGAGCGCCCTGAAAATTTTGGTACTGAGAGGCTGATCTTAAAAGAATCAATTGCAAAGTAAAAACATCACTAATAAATTATTAAATAATTAATAGGTTAAGTGTTTTTAAAATATAAATAAATAAACCAATCAATTAATCAATTAATTAATTAATTAATAAATAATAATAATAATAATAATAATAGAAACATTGATGATGATACTACTACTACTAATAATAATAATAACAATAATAACAATAACAATAACAATAATAATAATAATTGGGGGGTCAAAGAGAATCAAAGAATAAAGATGCCTAAAAAATCTAAAGTGAAGACCCTTGACAGTGTAAGGTGAAATCACCTTTAGAGAAGATGTGTGAAAAGAACCCCTTGATAAAGGATAAAATACTGAAGATAAGCCAGAAGTGGGCTAAACATACCAAGGGCTTAAACACTAAATGGCCAGCAGAAGGTACATATGATGTAACACTTTGTGAGGCCCTGGAAATTCTGATCCTGAACCACAAACCAAAGGACAAATCCAGTAAACGACAAGCAAAGCAACAGGATGAATTCGAAATCCTAAAATTGTTTAAGAAAAAAGGTAAGAGGATTTTCAAAAAGCCAAAAAAAAGGAAGACAGGAAATTAAAGAAAGAAAAGAAGAAACAGAGAAGCTGAAGATGTATGATACTCCTCCACCTTATGTAGGACAGCATCCTGTC
>CM029389.1:17306330-17331071 GCA_017165825.1 Hepsetus odoe | reverse complement strand
CAGCAGAGCTGTAGGCTCAGCCAGTAATCTTGAGCTGGTGGTTCTGATGATCAGGTGCTCTTTTGCCTAGAACTGTGTGGTTGGTCATGTGATTTTTTCTGATTGAGTTTAGATGTGAATCAGGGATGGAATGCAGGCGCATGTAAGCTGGCCAATTAAAGCTTCGCATGGGGAGGGGTCTTAATGATTAATTTGCCAGTTTCCGACTGAAGATGAACACAGCACAGAAAAATGTGTACAGTATATGAAAACGAAGACCCTTTGCATCTAAATACATTTTAGGAGACACAAATAAAATTATTACTTCTAAAAAAGAGGATAAAAGTCCCTATAAATGGATAAAGATCCATAGAAGCTGGTCAGGGAAATGCAAAAACTTTATTGGTATTTATTGCAAATACTGTTGTTGCTTAGAAAGAACTTCCATTTCACAGTAACACTGTAATGATGGAGAAAAACCGAGCCACTAGTGATGCAAAAGCCAGTGTATCTCTTCGTGCCAGTCCCAAGCCCGGATAAATGGGGAGGGTTACGACAGGAAGGGTATCTGGTCTAAAACTCTGCCAAATCAATATGCAGACAGCGAAACAGACTTCCATACCGGATCGGTCAAGGCCCGGGTTAACAACGACCACGACCAGTGCTGTTAGTCTACAGGGTGCTGGTGGACATTGGACTACTACGAAGAAAAAGAAGAGGAGGAAAGAATGTCCAGAGCAATGAGAAGAGGAAGAAAGAGAGGAGAGTGGAAGTGAGAGTAGGGACTTTGAATGTTGGCAACATGACTGGTTAAGGGAGAGAATTAGCTGATATGATGGAGAAAAGGAAGGTTGATATTCTGTGTGTGAGAGACTAGATGAAAGGGTAGTAAGGCCAGGTGTATTGAAGGTTTAAATTGTTTTACCATGGTGTGGATGGAAGGAGAAATGGGGGAGGTGTTATCCTGAAGGGAGAGTATGTGGAGAGTGTTTTGGAGATGAAGAGGGTGTCAGGGAGGGTGATGAGTTTGAAGTTGGAAGTTGAAGGTGTGATGATGAATCTTGTTAGTGCTTATGCACCACAAGGGGCAGCGATGTTGGCCACAGGATTGGAAGATTGTGGGTTCAAACCCCTTACCAGTAGGTTGCCCTGTGACCTCGCAATGACGAGAATAGTCACTTTCACTTTCAAGTTTGTCATGAGAAGGAGGAGAAAGAAGAATTCTGGAGTGAGTTAGATGAAGTAATAGAGAGTGAAAGTGACAACCCTTGTCATTGCGAGGTCACGGCACAACACACATGAACCACAACGAAATTGGACCTCTGCATTTAACCCATGCACACTCAAACCCATGCAGCAGTGGGCAGCTATTGAAAGCGCCCGGGGAGCAGTGATGGGGACGGTACCTTGCTCAAGGGTACCTCAGGGCAACCTATTGGGAAGGGATTTGAACCCCGATCCTCCGATCATGCGGCTAACGCCCTAACCGCTAGGCCACTGCTGAGTGTACCCAGGGGAGAGTGATGATCGGTGCAGATTTCAATGGATATGTAGGTGAAGGGAACAGAAGTTATGAGGAGGTAACGGGTAAATATGGAGTCAAGCTTGGACAGTAAGGAGGGAGAAAAGGACCTCTACCGATTGGCTAGATATATTGGAAAGAGGATGCTGAAGATGGAGCTGCCAGGAAAGAGGTAAAGAGGAAGACCAAAGAGGAGGTTCATGGATGTGGTGAGAGAGGACGCGCAGGCGGTCGGTTTGAAGGAGGAAATGCAGAAAAAATAGAGACTGTTGATCCGCTGTGGCGACTCCTAAACATGAGAAGACTTTAATGATGAAGAAAGATCTAGAAGGGCAGAAACTTCACAAACTGACAAAAGTGGTAAAGGTCCCTGAGCTCTGTATTACATCACTGTTCGATAATTGATAAAGGTGTCCACATACTTTTGGCATTATGCACAATATTGTACATTATCAATGAAACATTGAAACTATACAATCTATAAGTGTCGCAATGGTGCTCCGTCACTAGAGGGCGCCAACCAACCAGAAATGAGCAACTGCACACTATCATGACGTCATGTCTAAGGGACTTAAATACGTTAAACCATACTCCGCACCCGGTCTTCACTCTCGCTGCGTGTCGCCTGTTTCTCAGATACTTTACTGTGTTTCTCTTGTTGATCTCTCCTATGAAAAGGGCTTTTTTTTACCGTCATTATGGTTCTCTTTGTTTGCCTTTTTTTCCCGGCGAGCAGCGCCTGTGCTAACTGGCTAACCCCGCCTGTTGTAAACAGTTTGAACATAGTTTGTAAATAAACGACGCCTACGGCAGATACGGCTGTTTTCTGCATTGAGATTCTTTTACAGAAGTTTGTGGTGGAGAATCATAAAGTGAAAACACGAAGAGGTTCATCCACTTTCTATTGGAAGTGGAGAGAAAGTGACAGCTTGTCATTGTGAAACAGCACAACACGGTGAACTACAGCAAACACAGCCTGCATTAACCGATACACACACGAGCAGCAGGTGGCAGCTATTGACATCACCCAGGGAGCAGTGATGGGGACGGTATCTTGCTGAAGGGGCACCTCAGGGCAACTGGTCCCTGAGCACGAGGCCACCGCTGCCCTAATTTGGTGGTTCAAAGAGCAGATAGACACTATAATAATCATCCATCCATCCATCCATCTTCTGCCGCTTGTCCCAAACGGGGTCGCGGGGGAGTCCAACCCAGCTCACACAGGGCGAGGACGGGGGACGCACCCTGGACAGGTCGCCAGCCCATCGCAGGGAGGAGGAGCAAGACGGGGACGGCACCTTGCTCAAGGGAACCTCAGGGCAACCCATTGGGAAGGGGTTCGAACCCCCGATCTGCCGATCATGTGGCTGACGCCCTAAACACTAGGCCACCGCTGCCCCTATAATAATCAAAATAAGTGTATAATAGTAATAATAGTAGTAGTCATTTGTAATGGAATACCAAGTCCCATCCCAAGACACACAGTGGTTACGTTCTGTATGAAGTCATGATGATTTTGTAATCACTGTGCTGTAAATAATGGACTCATCCTCCACCTGCTGGACAGTGTTAACAGCTCTGTAATCACATGCAAATACATTAAATTAATTGTTAGCTCAATACAGATGAATGTAGACAGTATAATAACAAATTATTTTAGTTCAATAGTCTCATTCCAATTAGCAACAAATTAAAAGGATATAAACATTTTCAAATATGTGATTAATTTCTACCCTTTATTAGGTTTCTTGGGTTTGAGGCACACTGAGGCGTACATCACATCTTTGTTCTGAAGCAGGTCCTCAGCAGGTTTGTTCACCTGGTTCATTAGGTGTTTTGTTTGATCACCACTCGTGTATTCTCTGTCCTGCAAAATATTATCATCATCACTTCCAAATGTTTCTGAATCAGTTTTGGAAAAAAATTAGCTACAAAGTTCTTGAACCCACATACTGTACCAGTGTGAACTAATGTAAAGAAACCTTGCTGTAACAACACTGCAGTTCAGTTTTGGAGGTTTTCAGGAATAACAACTTTGATAAGAATGTTTATACGAGTGATGGAAACATGATGCCAAGTCATACTTAATGTTTCCAAAGTTACATGTATAAAGATTTGCTGGGAAAACTGTCGCTTGTTTTGGATTTGTGTGCTACTAGCTCATTAAAGGAGTGCACTACTGAAGATTTGAGAAAACATTAACAGTTTAAGCAGCAGCTTGTAGCTACTCAACATTGATTTTTACCAGCTTTCTGTAAAGTGTGTCTAAATACAAAACAGATGAGAAAAAATTTATTTGAAGGTGGTGATAGATGAACATTTTAATTGGTTGGGGAACAAAAACTGAGTCTGAACACTTATTTAGGCCAAACCTTGCTTTTCCCAACACTTCCTCCACGGTCATCCTCCAGAGCTTTCTCCTTCTTCCTGTGAACGAGAACTCAGTGAAACAAGCAGCATTGAGAAAATCCAATCTGATCTAAAGTTACAAGAGAAAAAGTGTTTTCATTCACTTTTAACAATTATATATCTAAACTGATCTAAACTGTAAACTTGTGACGGAAAACACAGTAAAGACCTGATTCCACTTCATTCTGTTTCCTCTGATGCTAAAGCTACAATTCTCTATTTACCCCCTAAATATTAATTTTAACATTATAACGTAAATTATAAATGTTATCTCTAGGAAGGGATTCGTCATTATATACAAGAACAGTTCTTACTTCTTTTTAGGTTTCTTACTGAGAGAAGTATAGACATCTCCAGTCGTTTGAGCTTCAACAGGCTGAGTGACCTTGTTATTCTGAAGCTCTGTTTGATCACCCTGCCTTCTCTCTCCATCCTGTGAAAAACAATGTGATCTCATCATCTTTAGTTGTGGTCATATTAAGAACAATGCATCATGTAATATTATCAAAAAGCCAAAAATCTTGTTTATATTTAATCCTCCAGCTAAATTTTCTTGCTTCCCAAAACGATACAGCCAGCGATACAGTTAGTAATGCAAAGGAAACATTTTTGGCACAGTGCAGATTTGGCAACCCGTGTGTGAGAACTTAGTTCACCACTTTGTGGCTCTTGTTGCTCCCAGACATCTTTATTTCCCAAATTCACCCCTACAGCTTTCACAGAGCAGACATTTCACAAAGCAGCTTTTGGCAAATATGGCAACAATAGGCCTAAAAAGAGAGCATGCAACACATCCTGTACAATTTCTCAGGACTGTATAGTGATTTTATGAATGGAAAGATTATATCTGGGCTTTAAAACGCTAAGCCAGATCTTCATATGCTCTCACTCACCCATCAGAACTCAGAGCAGTGACTATAAATGAGACCAGCCCATCACACTGAATACTTTCACCTGACTAGTAAACTAGTACAGATCCTATTCTATTTCAGGTCAAATGCTCATTTAGGTCTAACCTGTGTTTTCCCATCATTTCCTTCATTGCCTTTTGGAGCTTTTCTTCTCTTCCTAGTAGATGAAGAACAGAACAAAGTGAAATATAGAGAGGAAGAAGCAGCATGATCACACACATTTCTTCTAAAGCAATTTATTTCACGAGACAAAAATATAATAATTGGCCATTTTTCATTGTGGAAAACTGATCCAATGTTATAGATCTTTCAGTGGCAAAGGTATGTGAACCTCTTGGATTATCAATTCATTCCAAGGTGAAATTAGAATCAGTGAGATGAAAATCAGGCAAGAACAGGGATCTATTAAAGTCTACTCTTCATGACACAGCGGTGGAAGTGTATAATGAACAAAGGGGTTTTCAGGGGAGCTGTTGATACTTATCAAGCTGGAAAAGCTTTTAAACCATCTCTAGAGAGATTGGAGATTGGAGGAAATTCAACATTGTTACCCAACTTAGGAGTGGCCGACCAACAAAGATCAATCTAAGAACATTGGCCTCTCTCCCACTGGCTAATGTTACTGTTTATAGGTCTACCCTCAGCAGGATACTCAACAATAAAAGCAAAGTGAAAGTGACTAGACTAGTCACTGGGAAACACAGTATAGCACAGCACACAGTGAAACACAACAAAATTCAACCTCTGCATTTCACACACGCCGTGCAGCAGAGGGCTGCTATTGAAATTGCCTGGGGAGCAGTCATGGGGATGGTACTTTGCTCAAGGGTACCTCAGGACAACCTACTGGTCTGGGAATCAAATCCAAAATCTTCTGATCCTGGGGCCTCAACCCTGAACACTAGACCACCGCTGACATTGTGCATAACAGGGCTGCAAAGAGAAATTCACTGCTCTTCTAAAAAGAACATAGTCCCGTCTTCAATTTGCTAAAGAACACATCAGGCCAGAAGGCTACTGGATTTTTTACTCTTTTTTTGTGGACAGATGAGACCAGAATAACTATTTGGTTTAAATTAGAAGTGTAAAAGAAATGGAAAACACAGTTTTCCACTAAAAACCATGTCTAATATGTGAAGCATGGCGGTGGTATTTCCATGGTTTGGGCCTATTTTGCTGCATCTGGGCCAGAACCACATGCAGTCATAGATGGATCAATAAGTTCTAAAATATACCTCTGAATTCTACAGGAAAATGTCAGGACATCTGTCTATGAACTGAATCTAAACAGAAGTAACAAAATGACCCTCAGCATACAGTACCAAAGACTGGTTAAAAAAAAAAAAAAAGTTAATTGCAATTTCCCTTTGAATCAATACATATTTTCTGATTTGAATTCTGATAATGCTTTGGAAAGCATATATATATATATTTTTTTTAATGTATTTTTATTTTTCTCACCTCATTATAACTGCAGTCAGGATTATGAGTAGTAAGACCAAAATCCCTGCAGTGACCACCAAAGAAATTATCCAGGTTGATGAACCTGTTGGAAAAAAACAGTATTTACTGGGTATTTTGTAGAAAAGCACTTCAAATATAATTAGCCGTGTCACAAATTAATATTGAACATCTATCCAGAGTGTTTCTTTACCTATCAGTGTTGGGACTGTAGACTAGACTTCAGCACCATTAACCCTTTATTGTACATGTATTTCTGTGTGTCAACATAATGAGCAGAGCTGTTCACCTTTTTCCAGCTAACTGAGCTGTAATTTGTTTTTATTTCTAATGGGACCCACCCCACCTGCCTGCTAATGTCTAAGTGCTATATTTTAATAATCCTGTCCAAGTTTACTGAAAAAAATATTACTGAGATTAAAAATGTCTTTAACAGAGTGCCCTGGCCAAGTATGTATTAACATGTTTAATAAATTGTTCCCAGAACAATTCAATTCAATTCAATTCAATTTATTCTTATATAGCGCCTTTTACAACACAGTTGCCCCAAGGCACTTTACAATGGTGATGGATGGTGGAACAGGTTACAGTGATGGATGTTAAAGCCGGACGACTACGAAGGAGAGGAACCAAAAACTCCACTATGTGGAGAAAAAAAACCTCTGAGGGTCCAAGGTCAACCGGCTACTCAACCCCCTTGGGTATACTAACAGTACAGACCCCTTTAAACATCATCAACCCACAATTAAACAAATAAATGACTTTTTATGGTCTAAATAGTATTTTAAGTTAATTATTTCAGAAAAGGTTTTATTATTTTGCCTGAAAAAGGCCACAGGACGTCCACCAAATACAGCACAAATGTGAAAAAATCATTAAACACTAAGTCTGAGTTTGTTTTTACACTCAGACATCAGCTCTGTCTCTTCACACACAGCCTTTTTTAGTTGATACATATGAGGTGAAGAGGAATGAAGGCTGTGGTGCTTAGTGGAAGTAACCATGACAACAGACTTTATTTTTGGAGCAAATTTAAGGCAATGTGTCATTTCTGTGGCTGATAGTATTTCACAGGGTTTGATTAAATGCAGAACGTGGATTTATGTGTAATCATTTATAAAAATCTGTTTTATTGTAACTGATACATGTATGAACTCCAAGAGTGTCACCCAGTGAAAAACCACAAGGATAAACCTCAAAACATCTGAAAAAGTGTGAATCAGTTCATAGATCACAGTTTTGCTGCTAAAAGTACCCCGTAAGACCTCTACCATGCAAGACAAAAGATCCTTATCATTATCCTAATCCACACTCCATCTGGATTATATTAACTTTACTACTTTATTATCTTCACATGTGATCATAGATATAGTGATCTTTCACACACACACACCTATACACACTCTCTCTCACTCACTCACTCACACTCACTCTCTCTCTCTCTCTCTCTCTCTCTCTCTCTCTCTCAGAGGTTCCATTTCATTGTGGTTCACGTGTGCTGTGCTGTGACCTCACAATGACAAGGGTTGTCACTTTCACTTTTTTCCACTTTCATTGTGGTGGCTCGGGTTTTTTTGGTGTATTTTGGGTACTGGCAGCTTCAGGTACTGAATTTGGGTCCTAACTCGGTGTGGCTCCCTGCATTCAGAGTTGGTCACACCGTTACAGTAGCCAATAAGTAAAAAGAACTGAAGAGTTTTTCCTTTGTTTTGCATTTGATGGAAAAAATTTATTTTTAGAAATCATATTATGAACAACCTGAAGTTTTGTAAGAAAAATAAGAGCAACTTCAACAATATTATGTCCAAGTTTTGCCATTTAAGCATGTGCTTACAACTGAAAGATCACAGTGGATCTACAAAGGCAAGAAACATGTTATTTTCCTTTTGCACTGAAACATGCTGCGTACACACCGAGCACAGGTTTATTATTCACCTCTGGGAATAAAGAAAGGGTCCATTTTTCAGGGAAATTCTACAATCTGAGTTTTCTCCATTTTGACAACGACTTTTTGGGTACTGAGGGTAAAGGTGGAATTTATCTTAAGAATAAAGAAAGTTGTTCTCTATGTTGTATTATGTCAGCTGCTCTACTTCAAACAGTGAGACCCTGATTGGACAAATTATATTATATTATTTTTAGTCTTTACAAATTCACGCTGGGAGCTGGGCTGGACTGAACCTTCTGTAGGGCTGATGCTGGCCATCGATCCATACGTTTGACACCCCTGAACTAGACCTTCATCAGTGTTCAGTTTCTGACCATAAAACCAGAAAAGGACCACCTTCAACTGTCCAGCAACACGGACAAGATTTTACAAAGTGGCCAGTGAAGTTGTAACGGTCCGGCGCCAGTAGAGGGCGCCCTGCTCTGATTGTGCACACCTGGGCTTGGGTGCCAGGTGTGCCTCATTGGGGCTGGCGTTATAAGCCCCAGTGAATCAGAGCAGGGCGCTGGTCATTCTGTGTGCACACTGTGATTACTCGGGTTATGTTTTACATTTGTTATGTTGGTTATGTTTAGTTTGAGTTCTGTGCACTTTATCCGTCATTAAAGTCCAGTACGAAGCTCTCGGCTCTGCGTTGGCGTCCAGTCTACAACACCACACCGTGACAGAAGTAAACATAATGTCGCTGTTTCTAATAAAGTGGCCAGTGAGGTTACTAAAATGTCGTGTTTTTAATAGAGTGTCCAGTGAGGTAAATATAATGTAGGTGTTTCTAATAAAGTGGCCAGAGAGTAGAAGTGAAAGGTGTGTGTTTCTGATGAAGTGAGTGAGTGTAGAAGAGAAAACAAACTGAATGTAACTGGAGTTTAATTTTAATCTCAGTTCTTACCTTCCACTTGAAGAGTCACTCCAGGGTGACCAGTCCATTTGTCTTTATTAGTTATAAATCTGAATTTATACTCTCCAGAGTGACTGAACTGTACATTATTGATCAGTAAAGTACAGTCTGATCTGTTATCTCCAGTGTAGTTAAACCCCTCTGAAGATTCGGAGGTTGAGCTGCTGTAAACGTACGGAGGGTCGACACACTTGTCCTTATTTGTGTTCATTGAGCACCAACTCACTGACTGCACTGTTTCTGACTCTGGATATGAATAATTACAGGAAATGATGACGTCTGATCCCCTCACAGCACAGATCGGCTCTGGATACTTTACACCCCATCCACTGTCTGACTGAACACCTGAAAAACAGGAGCAGAGACACGAGACTGAAAATGAGAAAATAAAATAACACAGTAAACAGTTACGGTGTCGAGTTGAACTGCTGTGATTGATCATGAATAAATAGTTTTATTATCACACAAAATACATTTCTTTAAGTTTTCATTCAAAACAGAGACAGTCGTTTAAAATCTTCTCACTTTCTTGCTGATTGTATTTTTCTGCTTCCGTCCCAAACAAAATGTTTATATCATTTGTTGAATTTGTACAATTTTTAATGTATTTCTGTCTCTTCACTTTGATCTTTCTGAATAATCAAATCCACCACATACATTTCAGTGATTCTAAAGATCTTGATCTGCTCATAAATTACAGCTTCCACATGACGTTGCTCAGCGATGACAGAAAGTCTAATATTTCCTTCATAAAGTCTAACATTTAACACCCAAATTACTGTCTGTAGATTTCTGAGTGAAGACGTGTCTCTGTTGAACTTTTGAACTCTTAGAAAATCAAACCCCACAAACAGAATGAAATGATGAAGATGTTTCATTACAGACGTTCAGAGCCAGTTTGGTGGGAAACGTCCTGAAGTCAGAACTGCTGACAGTGGTGGTGAATGGAACCAGACGTCTGATGCTCTTCACTCCTCTGGACATTAGAAACTAAGAGATCAGTGATATTTCATACCTGTCAGTGTGAGCAGAGTCAGAGTCAGAAGGTGCAGCATTTTGTCCTCCTTCATCTGAAACATGAGCCACGTCTCAAGAAACATCCGACTTTGTCTTTTACAAAACTGAGCTCAGAACGTGTCCTCTTACACAGAGACATTAAAAAAATGTCTAAAAGAAGAAGTGCTCCAACCCAACAACCCACAAGTGTCTCGTCTTCTTTACGACATTAGAGAGAAGTGTGGGGACAGCGTGGACGAGTGTGAGATCTGAACTCTTAGAGAACATCTGATGTTGGTGTTTGTATTTCATTAAGACAGAATCACCAGAATGACCTGCTGTTTCATTAAATTGTTCTACTCATTTTTTCATTAAAAATGATTTGTGTGCTTTTATTTACTGAAAACAGACGTTATTTCTTCAAGTCTCTCTTCCAGCCTCTTTCTCCCTTAAAATTGAACAAATTGTTTCTGTACCTTTAAGACTGATATATGTAAATGAGTTTATAGCTGTAAAGATTATTCTTCTCACAGTGCTGTGAAAAATGATTTGCCCCTTTTGTGATTTCCTGTTTTTGTTTATTCATAACACCATGTTGTTTCACATGGGTGATTTATGTGTTGCTAGCTCTCACAGGCTGAAAGGTGGGGACACACCCTGGACAGATCGTCCATCACAGGGCCCACATGCGCACACACACACACACACACACACACACACACACACACACACACACACACACTACAGACTCAACTATCAGCTTAAAACCTTATAATGAACTCCAACTACAGACTCTACTATCAGCTTAGAACCTTTTAATGAACTCCAACTACAGACTCTACAATCAGCTTAGAACCTTTTAATGAACTCCAACTACAGACTCTACTATCAGATTAAAACCTTTAAATGAACTCCAACTACAGACTCTACTATCAGCTTAAAACCTTTTAATGAACTCCAACTACAGACTCTACTATCAGCTTAAAACCTTTTAATGAACTCCAACTACAGACTCTACTATCAGCTTAGAACTTTTTAATGAACTCCAACTACAGACTCTACTATCAGTTTAAAACCTTTTAATGAACTCCAACTACAGACTCTACTATCAGCTTAAAACCTTTTAATGAACTCCAACTACAGACTCTACTATCAGCTTAGAACCTTTTAATGAACTCCAACTACAGACTCTACTATCAGATTAAAACCTTTTAATGAACTCCAACTACAGACTCTAATGGAGCTCATTTCTACTGAACACAGACTGTTCCAACCATCAGCGCCTGAATTTGTCCACAATTTTTAACTTACATTATTAGAGTGTTTTTCGTAAAGTCACTCTTTTCCTCTTCTTTATGATCCAGTGTGGATGCACGTGTGTGTGTGGGTGAAACGCAGAGGTTAAATTTCGTTGTTGTGTTGTGTTTCACAATTACAAGAGTAGTGACTTTCACTTTCCTCCTGACGTTCTTCCTCCACTTTTATTTGTTCACTAGTGACTCGGACTGGATTCTGTAAAGCTGCTTTGTGATGATGAAATAAAACTGACTTGACTCTACCTGACACGTGTATCCAGTCTCTTCATCCCACAAGCCTCACACATGCGTAACAAACCAGTTTCACAACAGACAAATAATACATTACAGGCATCAACACTCAATCATCATCATCATCACCATTTTCTCCCGCTTATCCAAGGTCGGGTCGCGGGGGCAGCAGCTCCAGCAGGGATGCCCAGACTTCCCTCTCTCCGGCCACTTCTTCTAGCTCCTCTGGGCAGATCCCAAGGCATTCCAAGGCCAGCCGAGAGACATAG
Source organism: Hepsetus odoe (assembly GCA_017165825.1). NCBI lineage: Eukaryota > Metazoa > Chordata > Actinopteri > Characiformes > Hepsetidae > Hepsetus > Hepsetus odoe. Next base: position 17,319,131 of record CM029389.1, on the reverse strand, counting down.
TCTCTCCAGCGTGTCCTGGGTCTTCACCGGGGTCTCTTTCCGGTGGGATGTGCCCGGAACACCTCATCAGGGAGGCGTCCAGGGGGCATCCTAATCAGATGCCCGAGCCACCTCATCTGACTCCACTCGATGCGGAGGAGCAGCGGTTCTACTCTGAGCCCCTCCTGGATGACTGAGCTTCTCACCCTATCCCTATGGGAGAGCCCAGATACCCTGCGGAGGAAACTCATTTCGGCCGCTTGTATTCGCAATCTCGTTCTTTCGGACACTACCCACAGGTCGTGACCATAGGTGAGGGTGGGCACGTAGATCGACCGGTAAATTGAGAGCTTTGCCTTTTGGCTCAGCTCCTTCTTCACCATGACGGACCGATGCAGAGCCCGCATCACTGCGGATGCTGCTCCAATCCGCCTGTCGACCTCCCGCTCCATTCTACCCTCACTCGTGAACAAGATCCCGAGATACTCAAACTCCTCTACTTGGGGCAGGATCTCACTCCCAACCCTGAGAGGGCACTCCGCCCTTTTCCGACTGAGGACCTTGGCCTCAGATTTAAAGGTGCTGATTCTCATCCCAGCCGCTTCACACTCGGCTGCGAGCCGATCTAGTGAGAGCTGAAGGTCACGGGCTGATAAGGCCAACAGGACAACGTCATCTGCAAAAAGCAGTGACCCAATCTTGAGCCCACCAAACCGGACTCCCTCAACGCCCTGGCTGCGCCTAGAAATCCTGTCCATAAAAGTTATGAACAGGATCGGTGACAAAGGGCAGCCCTGGCGGAGCCCAACTCTCACCGGGAACAGGTCCGATGTACTGCCGGCAATACGGACCAAGCTCTGACACCGGTTGTATGGGGACTGGACAGCCCTTAACAGGGAATCCGATACCCCATACTCTCAGAGTACCCCCCACAGGACTCCCCGAGGGACACGGTCGAATGCCTTCTCCAAGTCCACAAAGCACATGTAGACTGGTTGGGCAAACTCCCATGCACCCTCCAGAACCCTGCTAAGGGTGTAGAGCTGGTCCCTTGTTCCGCGATCTGGACGAAAACCACACTGCTCCTCCTGTATCCGAAGTTCGACTATCCGACGGACCCTACTTTCCAGGAATATGATGTTCTGAATATACTTTCCCCGGGAGGCTGAGAAGTGTGATCCCTCGATAGTTCGAACACACCCTCTGGTCCCCTTTCTTAAAGAGGGGGACCACCACCCCGGTCTGCCAATCCAGAGGCACCGTCCCCGATGTCCATGCGATGTTGCAGAGGCATGTCAGCCATGACAGTCCTACAACATCCAGAGCTTTGAGGAACTCCGGGCGGATCTCATCCACCCACTTTTTGACCACTTCGGCAACCTTGGCCCCAGAGATGGAAGAGTCCACCTCTGTATCCCCAAGCTCTGCTTCCTCCTCGGAAGGCATGTTGGTGGAATTAAGGAGGTCTTCGAAGTATTCCCCCCACCGACCCACAACGTCCCAAGTCGAGGTCAGCAGCGCACCATCCCCACTATACACAGGATTGACTGTGCACTGCTTTCCCCTCCTGAGATGCCGGATGGTGGACCAGAACCTCCTCGAAGCCATCTGGAAGTCCTTCTCCATGGCCTCTCCAAACTCCTCCCATGCCCGAGTTTTTGCCTCAGCAACCACCAAAGCCGCATTCCGCTTGGCCTGCCGGTACCTATCAGCTGCCTCCGGAGCCCCACTGGCCAAAAAGGCCCTGTAAGACTCCTTCTTCAGCTTGATGGCATCCCCCACCGCCGGTGTCCACCAACGTGTTCTCAGGTTGCCACCACGACAGGCACCGACCACCTTACGGCCACAGCTCCAGTCAGCCGCCTCGACAATGGAGGCGCGGAACATAGTCCATTCGGACTCAATGTCCCCCACCTCCCCCGGGACGTGGTTAAAGCTTTGCCGGAGGTGGGAGTTGAAGCTTGTCCTCTCAGGGGACTCTGCCAGATGTTCCCAGCAGACCCTCACAATACGTTTGGGCCTACCAGGCCTGACCAGCATCCTCCCCCACCAACAAAGCCAACTCACCACCAGGTGATGGTCGGTTGACAGCTCCGCCCCTCTTTTCACCCGAGTGTCCAAGACATGTGACCGCAAGTCCTACGACACGACCACAAAGTCGATCATTGAACTGCGGCTTAGGTTCTCCTGGTGCCAGGTGCACATGTGGACATCCTTATGCCTGAACATGGTGTTCGTTATGGACAATCCGTGACGAGCACAAAAGTCCAATAACAAAACACCGCTCTGGTTCAGATCGGGGGGGCCGTTCCTCCCAATCACGCCCTTCCAGGTGTCACTGTCATTACCCACGTGAGCACTGAAGTCCCCCAGCAGAACTATTGAGTCCCCAGGAGGGACACTCTCTAGCGCCCCCTCCAGAGACCCCAGAAAGGGTGGGTAGTCCAGACTGCTGTTTGGCACATATGCGCAGACAACACTAAGGACCCGTCCCCCAACCCGAAGGCGGAGGTAAGCCACCCAATGTACTGGCCCTGAGCCGGGGGTCAATAAGTATGCCCACACCTGCTCGGCGCCTCTCACCGGTGGCAACTCCAGAGTAGAAAAGAGTCCAGCCCCTCTCAAGGAGGCTGGTTCCAGAGTCCAAGCTGTGCGTCAAGGTGAGTCCAACTATATCTAGCCGGAACTGCTCAACCTCCCGCACTAGCTCAGGCTCCTTCCCCACCAGAGAGGTGACATTCCACGTCCCTAGAGCCAGCTTCTGCAGCCAAGGATCAGACCGCCAAGGCCCCCGCCTTCGGCCACCGCCCAGCTCACATTGCACCCGACCTCTTTGGCCCCTGCCACAGGTGGTGAGCCCATGGGCAGGGGGACCCACGTTGCCTCTTCGGGCTGTGCCCAGCCGGGCCCCATGGGTGAAGGCCCAGCCACCAGGCGCTCACCATCAGGCCCCACCTTCAGGCCTGGCTCCAGAGGGAGGCCCCGGTGACCCACGTCCGGGCGAGGGAAAGTGTCGTCCAAGGATCATTCTCATCATAAGAGGTTTGAACCGCTCTTTGTCTCTTCCCTCACCTACCGAGCACAGGTTTCCTTTTCACCTCTTTGAATAAATAAGAAATGATCCATTGTCTGCTTGGATGATTGTCTGCTTCTTACAAGTTATTGGTTTCACTGTTTGCATGTGCTTGAACCACTAAGATTCCACTCAGACATCCTGCAACATTCAAGGATGAGTTCAAGCAGATAAATTCTTCACACCAGATACAGAACTACGACTTTACAATGGTTCTCTGTTGCTCCTGTACCAGTTCTCTGTGGTGTATATGTGTGCTGAGGCAACGAAAATACTCTTCTTCTTTTTCCTCTTTACTGCTCTATGAATTTTATTTTCTCTACATTTAGTAATTAAAACTCTTTGCTTAAAACTGTGAAAGACTTCTCTTGATTGAGACATTTCTTCCATAATACCCCGTCTTCGGCCGCCCAGCTCACATTGCACCCAACCTCTTTGGCCCCTCCCACAGGTGGTGAGCCCATGGGCAGGGGACCCACGTTGCCTCTTCGGGCTGTGCTCGCCATCGGGCCCCACCTCCAGGCCTGGCTCCAGAGGGAGGCCCCGGTGACCCATGTCCGGGCGAGGGAAAGTAATAGATCAAGGATCATTCGTCCTTAAGAGGTCTGAACCACGCTCTTTGTCTCTTCTCACCTACCAGGACCTGTTTGCCTTGGGTTGCCCTACCAGGGGCATAAGCTGACAACATAGCTCCCAGGGTCATTGGGATGCCTCAAACCTCCACCACGATAAGGTGGCGGTTAGAGAAGGTACTCAGTAATCAACAAATACTTCACTCACCTTTGCTACAAAAAACATCCATCCATCCATCCTAGCCATCTATATATCTATAGTTCCATCCGTTCATCCATGCATCATATCAGAGATTAAAGACAACCAGAAAACACAGGGCTAAACCATACAAAATTACAAAAAAGTATAAATCAAACTAAGTTACTGCCAGAGGATGTCCTGTAACTGTTAGCTGACACTGTTAGTTAAGTCTGTTAGAGAGTTCCTCGTCTGTTTTCTAATTCATCTACGCTTTGGTCAGAAGCCCTCAGTAACTGCAGAGTTTTACCAGCAGAAGATTTTAAACTACAGCTCACCTTCCATACCAGGTTGATTATTCCCAGATCTGGAGTTCTTGATGTTCAAAGTGCAGGAATATTTCCCAGAGTGACTCACACTCAGAGCAGGGGAAGTGAAAGACAGAGTCTGATTGAATCACAGGCTCTTGGATTCTTCAACCACACACAAACTGCGGGGCTGAGAGTGCAGTTCTGCAGAACACGTTCGGGTTTACAGAGTCTCCTCCTTTAAGTCCCATTTCCAGACAGTCCTGATCATGACACCTTCAGGGCTTCCCTAAGAGATCAGGAAACACAGAAGTAGGGTTGATATGGTGTTCCTCTAGACCAGAATTGTCAAACTCATTTCAGCTCAGGGCTAAACAGTGTAATCTGGTCTCCAAGTGAACCGGATCAGTAAAAATAAAACCATAATAATCTATGAATAAAAAGAAATTCAACAGTTTTTTACATTAATTTACTTTTTTTTTTTTTTTTTTTTTACAAATCATATTATGAACAACCTAAACAGCAATTTCAACAATATTATGTCCAGGTGTTGCCATTTTCACATGTGCTTATAACTGAAAGATCACAGTGGATCTACAAAGGCACAAAACATTTGGTGACAGCTCCATTTTAACAACTCTTACAACATTTTGTTCCAGATTACACAAAAAAGAACTGCTAATATCACCATAAATGTAAGGTCATTCAGCCATTCTGGGGATTGAAATTCCATTTGTCCATGAACTGTCTGATGTTGTGTTATGGCAGATCCTGAGTATTGTCTTTATCACAAAGCTGTCAAACTGACAGTGATTCAGACCTCTGGTTCAGATTAAATTAACCATTTGGAAAACCACCTGCATAACATGACCCAGGTCATGTTAAAGACCTTACAAAGACAGCTAAACACAATGTATCTGGTGCAAAATACAGCGATGTTTTCAAAACTATGTCCTCCCCTTACGGCCTGTATTTCTCTTTAGATTGTTTTTCCTGATTTGCTGATAGCGTTCCATCAGTAGCTGAGCTGAAACAAGAGACCAGTTCTCCTGATCCAATCAGCTCCCCAATAAGCACTGAGGTCATCAGCTGTTGGTGTCTGAGCTGAACCTGTCAGGCTCCTCGGTGATGGTCAAAGTCTCGTACCCTGAAGAAATCTGACTGCTGGAGCAACATCTGTAACACTAACAACTAACTTATCTTTCCCTGCTCAGTTGTCCTTGCAAGCTGTCGTACTTCTTGCCAGGAGTCTAATAGTGTTGCTGAAAATTACATTCCTGCATGCTGTATACATACCGAGCACAGGTTTCCTTTTCACCTCTGTGAATAAATAAGAAATGATCCATTGTCTGCTTGGATGATTGTCTACTTCTTACAAGTTATTGTATTCACTGTTTGCATGTGCTTGAACCAGTAAGATTCCACTCAGTTCAGCTTGAATAAATTCTTCACACCAGATACAGACTCGACTTTACAATGGTTCTCTGTTGCTCCTGTACCAGTTCTCTGTGGTGTATATATTATTGCCCAAAGGGCAACGAAAATACTCTTCTTCTTTTTCCTCTTCACTGCTCTGTGGTGCACCGTGCTTCTCTACATTTGGTAATTAAAACTCTTTGCTTAAAACTGTGAAAGACTTCTCTTCGATTGAAGGACATTTCTTCCATAATGCCCCCGTCTTCGGCCACCGCCCAGCTCATTACCCGACCTCTTTGGCCCCTGCAGGTGGTCAGCCCGCAAACAGAGGACCCACATTGCCTCTTCGGGCTGTGCCGGCGGGCGTATGGGGTGAAGCCCCGGCCGCAGGCGCTCGCCATCAGGCCCCACCTCAGGCCTGGCTCAGAGGAGGCCCGGTGACGTCCGAGCGAGGAAAGTGTGCGTCAAGATGTTCTCGTCATAAGGAGTCCTGAACCGCTCTTTGTCTCTTCCCTCACCTGATTCCTGTTTCACGCCCAGGTGCCCCTACGAGGGGCATGAAGCCCCCAACAACATAGCTCCCAGGATCATTGGGACACGCAAACCCCCCCACCACGATAAGGTGGCGGTTCGAGAAAGGAACACTCAATCAATCACTGAAAATACTTCACTCACTTTGCCTAAAAACATCCATCCATCCATCTATAGCCATTTATGTCTATAGTTGTCGTTCATCCATCCCATCCTTCTCAAAGTTAAAGAACCCCAACCAGAAAACTACAGGCTAACCACTGCAAAATTACAAAAAAGTATAAATCAAAAAGTTTCTGCCAGAGGATGTCCTGTAACTGTTAGCTGACACTGTTAGTTAAGTCTGTTAGAGTTCACTCGTCTGTTTTCTAGTTCATCCTAACGCTTTAGTCAGGAAGCCCTCAGTAACTGCAGAGTTTTACCAGCAGAAGATTTTTAAACTTCTGACTCACCTTCCACTTCCAGGTTGATTATTCCAGATCTAGGTTGCAGTGTTCTTCAAGTGCAGGAATATTTCCCAGACTCACACTCAGAGCAGGGAAGTGAAGAACAGAGTCTGATTCAGATATGAGCTCTTCGTTCTTCAACCACACAAACTGCGGGGGGCTGAGAGTGCAGTTCACAGAACACGTCGGGTTTACAGTCTCCTCCTTTAGAAGTCCATTTTCCAGACAGTCTGATCATGACACCTTCCAGGCTTCAGTCAGGAGAGAAACACAGAGTAGAGTTGATGTACAGCATTAACATAGACCGAAATTATCAAACTCATTTTTACAGCTCCAGAGGCCACAAACAGTATAAATCTGGTCTCAAGTGGGCGGATCAGTAAATAAAATCATAATAATCTGAATAAAAAGAAATTCAACAGTTTTTTGCATTAATTAATTAATTTATTTATTTTTACAAATCAGTATGAACAACCTAAGCAACAATTTCAACAATATTATGTCCATAATTGCCATTTCATGTGCTTATAACCCTGAGAAAGATCTGGTGGATCTACAAAGGCACAAAACATTTGGTGACAGCTCATTTGCGCTCTTGCAACATTTTGTTCAGATTACACAAGAACGCTGTAATATCCACCATAAATGTAAGGTCATTCAGCCATTCTGGGGATTGAAATTCCATTTGTCCATTTGACATTTCTTCCATAATTTGGCGTTCCTTGGTGGGCAGCTCATCTTTGTGGAAGCTGGAGAGGTGGAAATCCCAGAAGACGCTTGTAAGGTAAATTCTCCTTACCCTTCGAATCTCCCAGTTGAGAAGAAAGGTGATATTTTCCCTCCTCCTTCCCTCCTCTTTCCCATTACCATTATCTGAATACAAGAGTGAGATTAAAGTCATCTAAAATTGTGAATTGGGATCTACAAACACAAGCACTTGAGAAGTTACTCTGTGTGTGTTTAATGTACATCAGGGTTTACTGATCAGCCTATTCATTTTGTGAAGTGCGAACTATCATTTGAGATTTAAATGGAAGAGAAAATGTGCAAAGAGATGCAAGGTGGGCAGTAGCGAGGCACAAATTTCAATAATCCAGTGATAAATTAGCACAGTACCAGGGGGTACAGAAACAGGCGTTTCACCAATGTCAGATGTGTCACACGTGGGGAGGTAGTGCCCTCCCCCAGAAAGAGCACAGAGAGAAATGAAACTTGATGCACGCTTAACACAGTCTGAATGGTATCTATTGGTAACATTGCTCATTGAATTAACTGTTTGATTTCTGCCAGCTCCCTTGATCATTCGTGACTGTCATAATGGGTTAGTTAAATTAAATAATTAAAGATGCAACTGTCTGCAGGTACAGCTGCTGGCTGTCTTCTGGGTTCGGATTGCATGCATGCATTGCATGCATACCGGGGTCGGTCTGAATATATATGACTATAAATCAGGATATAAACAAAATACAGTTGAGGCCAAAATTATTAGCTCCCCAGGAATTATGGATCATTTTTCTAAACTTCTTCCCAATGTTTGCAGCATTGATGAAACTTGATATGAGCAAATATTCACCAGTGCTATTTAGTAGCTTTTGGTATGTTTTATAATATAAAATAATTTTTAGGCTTGCTTTATATCAAATATAGTAAAAAATGGGGTCAAAAATATTAGCCCCATGTGAATGTTTGCTTTCAAAACACACCTACAGTAATTAAACAATCAGCTTTGAAACCACACCTGTGCAGTCAGCTGGCTTCCTAACAACATTCAATCAGCATAAAAAGACTCCAAGGAACAGGGCACTTGAACACATGAGAGGGACTGCTGTTACTCCAAAGACAAAGGAACTCAGTCTGGAGCTCAGAAGGAAGATAGTAGAGGCTCATGATAAGAGGGAAGGCTACACTGCCATTTCCAAGCGATTCATAGTGTCTAGAACTGCTGTAGGTCGCATTATTGCCAAGTACAAGGAGACAAATTCCGTAAGAAACAAACCTGGCCGTGGCCGCAAGCGCAAGAGTTCAAGATCTCTGGAGATGAAAATAGTCAGAGATGTCAGCAAGGAGCACCAGACATCTGGCAAGATGATTGTTGCTGAACTGGCCTCTTCTGGAGTTGATGTTTCAAGGAACGCAGTTGTGAGGGCTCTTCATTGTGGTGGGCTTCAGGGCCATCTTCCCAGAAGAACCCCTTTACTCAAAGAGCAGCACATCACAGCCCGACTGAGGTTTGCCCATGAACATTTGAAAGGTAAAGATGAGTTTTGGAAGTCTGTGCTTTGGTCTGATGAGACTAAACTGGAATTGTTTGGGCACATGGATGTTGCTTATGTTTGGTGAAGAAAAGGAGAGGCCTTCAACCTTAGTAGCACAGTTCCGACAGTTAAACATGGTGGTGGGAGCATCATGCTGTGGAGCTGTTTTGCAGCCTCAGGCACAGGGAGCCTTGTTCGGGTGCATGGCATCATGAAAAAAGAAAATGATGTTGACATTTTGAGGAAGAATATGCAGAAATCTGCTCATAGTCTAGGCTTAAAATGAATGTCCATGCTTGAAAACCATGCAATTTGGACCAGCTAGAACAATTTGCAATGGAAGAATGGGCCAAAATCCCTCAGAAGACCTGTGCCAACCTAGTAAAGAACTCTAAGAGTTGTCAGTACTCTAAGAGTTGTACTCTAAGAGTTGTCAGTTGTGGCTCAGAAAGGGTAAACTATTGACTATTAATGGCCAGGGGACTAATGATTTTGGATGTCTCATTTTTGACTTTTCCTGTTTCATTTCAGTGTATCAATAAAATATCCAAATTAAACTTAGAGGACATTGTTTTTTTATAGTGTATTTGTTTCCAAAATATCAAACACTTCTTGTTAATGACTCAACTGTATATAAGAAGGGGCAGCGGTGGCCTAGTGGTTAGGGCGTTGGCCGGAGGATTGGGGGTTCGAACCCCTTCCCAATAGGTTGCCCTGAGGTACCCTTGAGCAAGGTGCCGTCCTCGTCTCACTCCTCCCTGCAATGGGCCCAGGGTGTGTGTCCTGTCCTTCACCCTGTGTGAGCTGGGTTGGACTCCAACACTCCCCCACAACCCCACTTGGCAGAAAATGAATGAATGAATGAATGAATGAATGAATGAATAATGATAAAAATTTTCATCAAAGTCCTTCCAAAAACACTGAGTGCCAGATACGTTATGATCAGTAGTGTCTGGTTCTGTCCCAGCTTCCTGGATATGCAGGGCACTATCTTGCTTATTGACCACTGCTGTCACTTGGTGCTGGGATAATGGAACTGGTGGGTTCTGCTGGCTCTGTGATGGTCTGGGATTATCTTGCTCTGAGCGGGTTCCCTTGTACTCTCCTCCGGCCTGTGAGTCTCTTGGTGAGATGTGCTCTATTCTCTGATGTAGCTGTCCTGGCCAGCGGATGGCACACTAGGACCGGGATGTGTACCACCCTCCTGTCCCAATCCAAGGCTCTCCTGAGTGCCTCCACTGCGTTCTTCTTCTCCTGTTGATGGCTCATCATTTTAGGCAACAGGTTTCTGGGAACTTGAGTACAGTGGTTAAGGTGATATATATTTTAAAAAATCCCTTTACTTTTGCCCCTGTCCTACAGAGTCTCACACCACTGAGTTCCCATGGGAAAGCAAGCAGTTGCACCTGCAAATAGTTACATTTTGTCCAGTGTCTAACGCTATCTCACGACTTCCCAGAAAACATGCAGCAGTAAATCGTTACTTTTCTAATTGAACAATAGCTCTCATAGACAGCTAGTAGCAAACAGTTACATTTTTAATCAAGCAGCTGCACACAATTGGGAAACTGGATGGGAAGAAACCTTGAAATGTTGGTGGTGGGTAAGACAGGGAGCCATCAGTGAAAAGACGTTTGTCTATTGTTGGTGAAGTGGCAAAGGTGGCGGGAACTGAAGTTTTAATCATGACAGCATTGAATATTATTGGTGGAAATAATACCCAAACTTTTAATGGGATGGATTTATGTAAATTTTAAAGGTGACTGAAATGTATTTAAAGTCCGAAGTTGGGATGAGCATTTGGAGCTGCTCCCACTGGACCACGCCTGCTGAAACTCTTCAGTAAATTGTGCCGCATTTCTATAGGGTGGCGGTGGTCCAGTTGTCCACCTATGGCTCAAGAGGTCCCAGGTTCAAATCCCACCTCTGGCACTACCACCACTGGGTCCCTGAGCAAGACCCTTAACCCTGAGTTAATCCAGGGGGACTGTCCCTGTAATTAGGACATGGAAGTCGCTCTGGATAAGAGCGTCTGCTAAATGCCGTAAATGTAAATCTCTCTGACTTTGTTTGATTTTTGACTTCGTTTGATTTCTGACTTGGAAAAAATTTCAGGCTCAGGTTCATACTTCAGGTTCATACTTCAAAGAACTGTATTTAATGTTTGTGTTTATTACAAAAGGATAGTCAATGTGTATTTCATAGATACATAGAAATTGGAACCGTGGAGTGAGCGGGTGTAGGGGTAGTGGTGGCCTAGTGGTTAGGGCATTGGCCACATGACCCGAGGATCGGGGGTTCGAACCCCTTCGCAATGGGTTGCCCTGAGGTACCCTTGAGCAAGGTGCCGTCCCCGTCCCACTCCTCCCTGCGATGGGCTGGCGACCTGTCCAGGGTGCGTCCCCTGTCTGGGTTGGATACCAGCACTACCCCGCGACTCTGTTTGGGACAAGCGGCAGAAAATGGATGGATGGAGTGAGAGGGTGAAATCCACTCTGAAATAAATTTTTGCTGAAGTCAAAGAGATGGGGCTGTGGTCCAACTATACATAGTGGAATCTGAGCATGGATGCCAGGGTTGGCTTGACCCTGTTCGGGCAGTCAGCTTTAAAGCCTGTAATGTATTAAGGATCACGTGGAGCGCTGGTAAAAGCCTGAGAGATCTCGGACAGGTATTGTGCGGCCCATGGGTGGTAGCTCTTGGTGAATACACAGACTCTGAGTAAGTTAGGTTGACGAATCTGACTTTCTTCTGAAATTACTGAGGGGGTGTTGACGGTGGGTCGATAGGCCAATAGTATTTATGGCAGTCATTTCGAGAACAAGGAGTTGAAAGGTTGTATTGACCTTTGCTGTTTGTTTGAGGATGAAGCAGGAACGGTATTCCTACGTGAAGTGAATGTGTGTCTCTATCTTAAGATAAACCTGTGGCAGTCGCATTATGAGGTCAGCGGTACATGTCCTCACAAATCGGCTGGACGGCAAGGTTTACGTCCAAACTTGTGGTTTGCGTTGTACAGTTTCATTGAATACTGAGTGATTAATTGTTGTTTTAAAAGATAGAGAACTGAAAGAAGTAAGATTTGTGTGTATACATATATTGCAGCTGTCAAAAAAGTATGAATGTAGTAATGTGAGAGAGAGAGTGATCACTTTGAGAAGAAGCTACTTTGTGTGTGTGTCTGTGTGTGTAACTGCAGTTCTGGTGAGTGTGTGTGGCTGTCAGTGTGAGAGGCGTTAAGGGGAGTGTGTGAAGAAGTGTATTTGTGTGTGTGTGTGTGCATATGGGTGAAGTGTGAATTTTTACTGAAAGCCTTATAAGAGTGTGAAATTATTTTTGTATATTAAGCAGAATTAGAGCAAGAAGAAAGCAAGAGAGACATTGTCATAAACACATTAGAAGGGCGGGGGTCTATGAGGCAGTGAAGGAGAAAATTGGCCCATGGCCCAGAAATTCCTCTGATAAAGGTTGACTGAGTGCCCTGAAAATTTTGGTACTGAGGTGCTGCTCTTAAAAGAATCAATTGCAAAGTAAAAACATCACTAATAAATTATAAAGTAATTAATAGGTTACGTGTTTAAAAGATAAATAACTAAATTATTATTATGAATAATAATAATAATAATAATATCGACGACGACGACAACAACAACAATAATAATAATAATGAATAATAATAATAATTATTATTATTATTATTATAATTAAATTGATAAAGGATAAAATCCTGAAGGTAAGCCAGAAGTGGGCTAAACGTACCAAGGGCTTAAATACTAAATGGCCAGCAGAAGGTACATATGACGTAACACTTTGTGAGGCCCTGGAAATTCTGATCCTGAACCACAAACCAAAGGACAAATCCAGTAAACGACAAGCAAAGCAACAGGATGAATTCGAAATCCTAAAATTGTTTAAGAAAAAAGGAGAAGAGGATTTTCAAAAAGCCAAAAATAGGAAGACAGGAAATTAAAGAAAGAAAAGAAGAAACAGAGAAGTTGAAGATGTATGATACTCCTCCACCTTATGTAGGACAGCATCCTGTC
>CM029389.1:17288378-17305830 GCA_017165825.1 Hepsetus odoe | reverse complement strand
CATGCAACACATCTTGTACTATTTCTCAGGACTGTATAGTGATTTTATGAATGGAAAGATTATATCTGGGCTTTAAAACACTAAGCCAGATCTTCATATGTTCTCACCCACCCATCAGAACTGAGAGCAGTGACTATAAATGAGACCAGCCCATCACACTGAATACTTTCACCTGACTAGTAAACTAGTACAGATCCTATTCTATTTCAGGTCAAATGCTCATTTTGGTCTAACCTGTGTTTGTCCACCATTTCCTTCATTACCTTTTGGAGCTTTTCGTTTCTTCCTAGTAGATGAAGAACAGAACAAAGTGAAATAAAGAGAGGAAGCAGCAGCATGATCACGCACATTTCTTCTAAAGCAACTTATTTTAAAAAGCAGGGTTGTGCTTGAAAGTTTATACATCCTAAAAATGTTCTATATTTCTACATAAATATCGAATGACCTAAAACAAGATCATATTTTAAAAAGTGTCAGGTTCATAAAGTAGATAAAGAAAACCTAATTAAACAAATGAGACAATATTGTAATTGGCCATTTTTATTGTGGAAAACTGATCCAATTTTCTTTCAGATGCAAAGGTATGTGAACCTCTTTGATTATCAATTCATTCCAAGGTGAAATTAGAATCAGGCAAGGATCTATTAAAGTCTACTCTTCATGACACAGCGGTGGAAGTGTATGTATTTCAGAGAAGTTGTTGATACTCTGGAGAGATTGGATAATTCAACATTGTTACCCCACTGAGGAGAGGCCGACCAACAAAGATCAATCTTAAAGCAACTAAAAGCCTCTCACACATTATCTAATGTTAATGTTCATAGTTCCATCCTCAGCAGGACAATCAACAATGAGTATTGTTTCCTGCACTTCCAAACCAGATCAGTCGAGGTCTGGGTTAACAACGGCCTTAATGCCACCAGCGCTGTAAGCCTACAGTTTGGACATGTTGGTGATGGGAAAAGAGGTGATGAGTAGGTATGGTGTCAGGGAGAGGAATGCTGAAGGTCAGATGGTTGTAGGATTTTGCCAGAAGGATGAAAATGGCTGTAGTTAATGCTTTTTTAAAATTTTATGAACAGGGAGGAGCACCGGGTAATGTATAAGAGTAGATGCACACAGGTGGATTTATATTCTTTGTAGGAGGGTCATTTTGATGGAGATTGGAGATGCAAAGTAGTGACGGGGAGAGTATAGCTAAACAGAATAAGATGGTTGTCTGTAGGGTGACCTTGGAGGTCAAGAAGAGGAGGTAAGTGAGGGCAGAGTCAAGGATCAAGTGGTGGAAGCCAGAATTGGGAAACTACTGCAGATGTGGTACGGCAGAAAGCTAGAAAGGTACTTGGTTTGACATCTTGGAGGAATAATGAGGATTAGAAAACCTGGTGGTGGAACCCAGAAGTCCAGGAATGTAAACAGAAGAAGAGGCAATTGAAAAAGAAGTGAGATAAAGGTTAGATTACACCAAGGATCAGCACTGGGCCCATTCTTGTTTGCAATAGTAATGGAAAGGTTGACAGACAAGGTTAGACAGGAGTCTGCATGGATGATGATGTTTGCTGATGATATTGTGATCTGTGGCGAGGGTAGGGAGCAGCTTGAGGAGAACCTGGAGAGATGGAGATATGCTCTAGAGAGGAGAGGAATGAAAGTGAGTAGGACAAAGACAGAATATATGAATGTGAACGAAAGGGAGGAAAGTGGAGTGGTTAGCATGGAAGGAGTAGAGGTGACAAAGGTGGAGGAGTTTAAATACTTGGGATCAACAGTTCAGAGTAACAGCAAGTGTGGAATAGAGGTGAAGAAGAAAATCCAGGCAGGTTGGAATGGGTGGAGAAGAGTGGCTGGATTGGAAGATGCAGAGGAAAGGAAGACAGCTGATCCGCTGTGGTGACCCCTAAACTGGAGCTGACAAAGAAGAAGAAATTATCTGCAAGGACCTGAAGTTAGCAAACCACAAAATTCCCAGAGCTGAAGGTATTCTGTTTGGAGGAATGGGATAAAACTCTTTCAAGCCAATTTGCAGGACTGATCAACTGTTACTGGAAAGATCTTTCCAGTTGTTGCAGCACAAGGAGATACAAAAAACAAAGATTTACATACTTTTGCCATTCACAGATCTGTAATAGTGAATCAATTTCTATATAAATAAATTAGCAAGGATAATATTTTTGTCTCATTTGTTTAATTGGATTATATTAAACAATATAATTTATTATAGGCATTATAGATAACTATAATTCTGATATCATAGGTCACATTATGTAGAAATATAGAATACACGAAAGGATTAATCAACAAGCACAATTGCATGAATGTAAGTATCGCACATAATTCACTGTTTAGTTTCTATTGGCTGAATATAGATTCTTATATTCCCCACCTCATTATGCAAACTGCAGCCAGGTTTATGAGCAGTAAGACCAAAATCTGTGCAGAGAACACCATAGCAATGATCTAGCTTGATAAACCTGTGGGAAAAATGAAGTGTTTACTGAGTATTGAGTACACAAACACAAGACTTTAAATATAATTAGCCGTGTCACTTTAGTTCATTTAGGCCTGTCCAGAGTGTTTCTCTGCCTGTGTGTTCAGACGTCTTTAACAAAGTGCCCTGGCCAAGTAGGTATTAACATGTTTAATAAATTGTTTCCAGAACAGACCCCTTTAAACATCATCAACCCACAATTAAACAATTAAATGATTATTTTTGGTCTAAATAGTATTTTTAGTTAAATATTTCAGAAAAGGTCGCTGTCTTTTGCCTGAGAAAGGCCACAGGACGTCCCACCAAATACAGCACAAATGTGAAAAAAATCATTAAACACTAAGTCAGAGTTTGTTTTTACACTCAGACATTTTGCACCATCAGCTCTGTCTCTTCACACGCAGCCTTTTTTAGTTGATACATATGAGGTGAAGAGGAATGAAGGCTGTGATGCTTCGTGGAAGTAACCATGACAACAGACTTTATTATTGGAGCAAATTTAGGAAATGTGTAATTTCTGTGGCTAATAGTGTTTCACAGGCTTTGATTAAATGCAGAACGTGGATTTATTTGTAATCATTTATAAAAATCTGTTTTATTGTAACTGATACATGTATGAACTCCAAGAGTGCCACCCAGTGAAAAACTACAAGGATAAACCTCAAAACATTAGAAAAAGTGTGAATCAGTTCATAGATCAGTTTTTCTGCTAAAAGTACCCGTAAGACCTCTACCATGCAAGACAAAACATCCTTATCATTATCCTAATCCACACTCCATCTGGATTATATTAACTTTAGTACTTTATTATCTTCACATGTGACCATAGATGAGTGACTCACCTTCCACTTCCAGTTCGAATATTTCGGATCTGGAGTTCTTGATGTTCTTCAAAGTGCAGGAATATTTCCCAGAGTGACTCAAACTCAGAGCAGGGAAGTGAAGAACAGAGTCTGATTCAGATACGAGCTCTTCGTTCCTCAACCACACAAACTGTGGAGAGCTGAGAGTGCAGTTCACAGAACACGTCAGGTTTACAGAGTCTCCCTCCTTTAGAGTCCCATTTCCAGACAGTCTGATCATCGACACCTTCAGAGCTTCTAGAGATCAGGAGAGAAACAGAGTAGATTAGAGTTGATGTACAGTGTTCCTCTAGACCAGGGGTTTGACATACAAACTGTTTTGTGAGGCCACAAACAGTGTAATCTAGTCTCAAGTGGGCCGAATCAGTAAAATTGTAAGAGCCCTACCCCGACGGGGCACTGGGGGAGTCAAACCGCTGTTGGGAGACCAGCCAGTCAGGCGTAGTAATCAACAGTGATTCTGCACGGTGTTTGAGTTCATGGGTTGAATGCAGAGGTCCAATTTCATTGTGGTTCACGTGTGCTGTGCTGTGACCTCACAATGACAAGGGTTGTCACTTTCATTGTGGTGGCTCTGGTTTTTTGGTGTATTTTGGGTACTGGCAGCTTCAGGTACTGAATTTGGGTCCTAACTCAGTGTGGCTCCCTGCATTCAGAGTTGGTCACACCGTTACAGTAGCCAATAAGTAAAAAGAACTTAAGCATTTTTCCTTTGTTTTACATTTGATGGAAAAAATGTATTTTTAGAAATCATATTATGAACAACCTGAAGTTTTGTAAGAAAAATAAGAGCAACTTCAACAATATTATGTCCAAGTTTTGCCATTTAAGCATGTGCTTACAACTGAAAGATCACAGTGGATCTACAAAGGCAAGAAACTAAACTGCCTGATTTCCTCTCATAGATCACAGAGACACTTCAGCACAGTGTGGGAGATCATGAGTATTGTCTTTATCAGAAAGCTGTCAAACTGACAGTGATTCAGACCTCTGGCTCAGATGAAATTAACTATTTGGAAAACCAGCTGCATAACATGACCCATTTTTAAAGACCTTTAATCACAATGTATCCCAATGTAAAATGCAACTATGTGTTTAAAAACTATGTCCTCCACTTGGCCTGTACTTTCTCTTTAGATTGTTTTTTTCCTGGTTATTGATGACGCTCCATCAGTAGCTGTGCTGACAGAACCAGTTCGCTCTGATCCAGTCCAGCACCCCAACCATCGATCCATACGTTTGACACCTCTGAACTAGACCTTCATCAGCATTCAGTTTCTGATCATAAAACTAGAAAAGGACCACCTTCAACTGTCCAGCTACACGGACAAGTTTTTACAAAGTGGCCAGTGAAGTAAACATAATGTAGGTGTTTCTAATAAAGTGGCCAGTGAGTGGAAGTGAAAGGTGTGTGTTTCTAATGAAGTGAGTGAGTGTAGAAGAGAAAACAAACTGAATGTAATTGGAGTTTAATTTTAATCTCAGTTCTTACCTTCCACTTGAAGAGTCACTCCAGGGTGACCAGTCCATTTGCCTTTTTTTGTATTAGTCCTAAATCTGAATTTATACTCTCCAGAGTGACTGAACTGTACATTATTGATCAGTAAAGTACAGTCTGATTTTTTATCTCCAGTGTAGTTAAATGAAGGTTCGGTGAATGAGCTGTTGTAAACGTACGGAGGGTTGACACACTTGTCCTTATTTGTGTTCATTGAGCACCAACTCACTGACCACACTGTTGACTGTGGATATGAATAACTACAGGAAATGATGACGTCTGATCCCCTCACAGCACAGATCGGCTCTGGATACTTTACACTCCATCCACTGTCTGATTGAACACCTGAAAAACAGGAGCAGAGACATGAGACTGAAAATGAGAAAATAAAATAACACAGTAAACAGTTATGGTGTCGAGTTGAACTGCTGTGATCGATCATGAATAAATTGTTTTATTATCACACAAAATACATTTCTTAAAGTTTTCATTCAAAACAGAGACAGTCGTTTAAAATCTTCTCACTTTCTTGCTGATTGTATTTTTCTGCTTCCGTCCCAAACAAAATGTTTATATCATTTGTTTCATTTGTACAATTTTTAATGTATTTCTGTCTCTTCACTTTGAATTTTCTGAATAATCAGATCCACCACATACATTTCAGTGATTATAAAGATCTTGATCTGCTCATAAATTACAGCTTCCACATGATGTTGCTCAGCGACAACAGAAAGTCGAATATTTCCTTCATAAAGTCAAACATTTAACACCCAAATTACTGTCTGTAGATTTTCTGAGTGAAGACGTGTCTCTGTTGAACTTTTGAACTCTTAGAAAATCAAAACCCCACAAACAGAATGAAATGATGATGTTGTTTCATTACAGACGTTCAGAGCCAGTTTGGTGGGAAATGTCCTGAAGTCAGAACTGCTGACAGTGGTGGTGAATGGAACCAGACGTCTGATGCTCTTCACTCCTCTGGACATTAGAAAGTAAGAGATCAGTGATATTTCATACCTGTCAGTGTGAGCAGAGTCAGAGTCAGAAGATGCATTTTGTCCTCCTTCATCTGAAACACGTGCCACGTCTCAAGAAACATCCGACTTTGTCTCTACAAAACTGTGAGCTAAGAACGTGTCCTCTCACACAGAGACATAAAAAAACTGTCTAAAAGAAGAAGTCCTCCAACCCACAAGTGTCTCGTCTTCTTTACGACATTAGAGAGAAGTGTGAGGACAGCGTGTACGACTGTGAGATCTGAACTCTTGGAGAACATCGGATCTTGGTGTTTGTATTTCATTAAGACAGAATAACCAGAATGACCTGCTGTTTCATTCAACTACTCATTTTTCAATATAAAAACGAAGATGTTTGCTTTTATTTACTGAAAACAGACATTATTTCTTCAAGCCTCTCTTCCAGCCTCTTTCTCCCTTAAAATTGAACAAATTGTTTCTATACCTTTAAGACTGATACATGTAAATGAGCTCAGAGCTACAAAGATTATTCTTCTCTCAGTGCTGTGAAAAATTATTTGCCCCTTTTGTGATTTCCTGTTTTTGTTTATTCATAACACCATGTTGTTTCACATGGGTGATTTAGGTTGCTAGCTCTCACAGGCTGAAAAGTGGGGGACAAACCACTGGGCCACAGATCAGACACCTTCAGAGCTTCCAGACATCAGGAGAGAAACACAGAGTAGATTAGAGTTGATGTACAGAGTGTTCCTCTAGACCAGGGGTGTCAAACTCATTTCAGCTCAGAGGCCACAAACAGTGTAATCTGGTCTCAAGTGGGCCGGATCAGTAAAATAAAACCATAATAATCTATGAATAAAAAGAAATTCAACTGTTTTTTTTACATTTAATTACTTTTTTTTTTTTTTTTTTTACAAAAAAAAACATTTTATGAACAACCTGAAGTTTCTTAAGAAAAATAACCGCAATTTCAACAATATTATGTCCAGGTGTTGCCATTTTCTCATGTGCTTACAACTGAAAGATCACAGTGGATCTACAAAGGCACAAAACATTTGGAGACAACTCATTTGCGCTCTTGCAACATTTTGTTCAGATTACACAAGAACGCTGTAATATCCACCATAAATGTAAGGTCATTCAGCCATTCTGGGGATTGAAATTCCATTTGTCCATGAACTGTCTGATTTTGTGTTATGGCAGATCCTGAGTATTGTCTTCATCACAACGCTTTCAAACTGAGGGTAATTCAGACCTCTGGCTCAGATGAAATTAACCATTTGGAAAACCACCTGCATAATATGACCCATTTTTAAAGACCTTTAAACACAATGTATCCTGGTGCAAAATACAACAATGTTTTTAAAAACTATGTCCTCCCCTTACGGCCTGTATTTTCTCTTTAGATTATTTTTTTTCCTGGTTACTGATGACGCTCCAACATTAGCTGTGCTGACAGAACCAGTTCACTCTGATCCAGTCCAGCGCCCCAACCAGAGCACTGAAGGTCAGCTACTGTGGTGTCTGACACAGACACCAGCTCAAGGAACTCCTCGGTGATGGTCAAGGTCTCAAGACCCTGAAGAAATACGGCCAGCTGAGCAGTTGTCCCTGCTCAGTTGTCCTTGCAAGCTGTCGTACTTCTTGCCAGGAGTCTCATAGTAGTAGGAGTCTCAAATTACATTAATTTTGCATTGAGACATGCTGCATACACACCAAGCACAGTTTTCTTTTCACCTCTGTGAATAAATAAGAAATGGTCCATTTAAAAATGTGTGAGTGAAAATGTATTAACAAGGATTGTCTGCTTCTTACAAGTTATCGCATTCACTGTTTGCTTGTGCTTGAACCACTAAAATTCCACTCAGACATCTGCAACATTCAAGGATGAAGTTCAGCTTGAATATATTCTTCACACCAGATACAGACTCGACTTTACAAAGGTTCTCTGTTCCTCCTGTAGCAGTTCTCTGTGGTGTATATGTGTGCCCAAGGTCAACGAAAATACTCTTCTTCTTTTTCCTCTTCACTGCTCTGTGGTGCACCGCGCTTCACTACATTTGGTAATTAAAACTCTTAGCTTAAATCTGTGAAAGTCTTCTCTTCGATTGAAAGACATTTCTTCCATAATTTGGCGTTCCTTGGTGGGCAGCTCATCTTTGTGGAAGCTGGAGAGGTGGAAATCCCAGAAGACGCTTGTAAGGTACATTCTCCTTACCCTTCGAATCTCCTATTTGAGAAGAAAGGTGATATTTTCCCTCCTCCAACCCACAGAGTGCTGCTGCCAATATTGATATATATTTATATCAAATATCGTAAAAAATGGGGTCAAAAATATTAGCCCCATGTGAATGTTTGCTTTCAAAACACACCTACAGTAGTTAACCAATCAGCTTTGAAACCCCACCTGTGCAGTCAGTTGGCTTCCTAACAACATTCAATCAGCATATAAAGACTCCAAGGAACAGGGCACTGGAACACATGAGAGGGACTACTGTTACTCACCATGCCAAAGACAAAGGAAATCAGTCTGGAGCTCAGAAAGAAGATAGTAGAGGCTCATGATAAGGGGGAAGGCTACACTGCCATTTCCAAGCGATTCACAGTCTCTAGAACGGCTGTATGTCACATTATTGCCAAGTACAAGGAGACAAATTCTGTAAAAAACAAACCTGGCCGTGGCCACAAGCGCAAGAGTTCAAGATCTCTGGAGATGAAAATAGTCAGAGATGTCAGCAAGGAGCACCAGACATCTGGCAAGATGATTGTTGCTGAACTGGCCTCTTCTGGAGTTGATGTTTCAAGGAACGCAGTTGTGAGGGCTCTTCATTGTGGTGGGCTTCAGGGCCATCGTCCCAGAAGAACCCCTTTACTCAAAGAGTGGCACATCACAGCCTGACCGAGGTTTGCCCCTGAACATCTGAAAGGTAAAGATGAGTTTTGGAAGTCAAGTTGTACTTTGGTCTGATGAGACTAAACTGGAACTGTTTGGGCACATGGATGTTGCTTATGTTTGGCGAAGAAAAGGAGAGGCCTTCAACCTTAGTATCACAGTTCAAACAGTTAAACATGGTGGTGGGAGCATCATGCTGTGGGGCTGTTTTGCAGCCTCAGGCACAGGGAGCCTTGTTCGGGTGCATGGCATCAGAAAATTGTGTTGACATTTTGAGGGAGAATATGCAGAAATCTGCTCATAGTCTAGGCTAAATGATAAAAATTTTCATCAAAGTCCTTCCAAAAACACTGAGTGCCAGAGACGTTATGATCAGTAGTGTCTGGTTCTGTCCCAGCTTCCTGGATGTGCAGGGCACTATCTTGCTGATTGACCACTGCTGTCAGTTGGTGCTGGGATAATGGAACTGGTGGGCTCTGCTGGCTCTGTGATGGTCTGGGATTGTCTTGCTCTGAGCGGGTTCCCTGATCTTGTACTCTCCTCCGGCCTGTGAGTCTCTTGGCGAGATGTGCTCTAATCTCTGATGTACCTGTCCTGGCCAGTGGATGGCACACTAGGACCGGGACACTAGGTCCTGAGTGCCTCCACTGCGTTCTTCTTCTCCTGTTGATGGCTCATCATTGTCACTAGTGTCGTCTAGCTCTGTTTTAGGCAACAGGATTCTGGGAACTTGAGTACAGCGGTTAAGGTGATATATATAATAAAAATCCCTTTACTATTGTCCCTTTACTTTTGCCCCTGTACTACAGTGTCTCACACCACTAAGTTCCCATGGGAACGCAAGCAGTTGCACCTGCAAATAGTTACATTTTGTCCAGTATCTTATGCTATCTCACGAGTTCACAGAAAACATGCAGCAGTAAATAGTTACTTTTCTAATTGAACAATAGCTCTCATAGACTTAGACATAGAGTTAGTAGCAAACAGTTACATTTTTAATCAAACAGCTGCATTCACAATTGGGAAACTGGATGGGAAGAAACCTTGAAATGTTGGTGGTGGATAAGACAGGGAGCCATCAGTGAAAAGACCTTTGTCTATTGTTAGTGAAGTGGCAAAGGTGGGGGGAACTGAAGTTTTAATCATGACAGCTTTGAATATTATTGGTGGAAAACTATTAATGGGATGGATTTATGTAAATTTTAAAGGTGACTGAAATGTATTTAAAGTCCGAAGTTAGGATGAGTATTTGGAGCTGCTCCCACTGGACCACGCCTGCTGAAACTCTTCAGTAAATTGGTTGTGCCGCATCTCTCTGACTTTGTTTGATTTTTGACTTCGTTTGATTTCTGACTTAGAAAAAGTTTCAGACTCAGGTTCATACTTCAGTTTTCCACGACATATTTTGTGTAGTTGCCAGGATTGAAAAGAGGCCGCACGGGCTCCTGGTTCGGCGCTGCTCTTCAGGGCCACTGCTGATCTGTCACAGAACATTAAAGGTAAGCATTATTTCTGATTTCCTGCCTTTTTAGGTTCTGTGTTACAGACCAGCAGAGGGGGGCTTGAGCCACTAGGAGACCTGTGCACCTCTCCAGTAAAGAACTGTATTTAATGTTTGTGTTTATTACAAAAAGATAGTAAATGAGTATTTCATAGATACATAGAAATTGGAACCGTGGAGTGAGAGGGTGTAGGGGCAGTGGTGGCCTAGTGGTTAGGGCTTTGGCCGGAGGATCGGGGCTTCGAACCCCTTCCCAATGGGTTGCCCTGAGGTACCCTTGAGCAAGGTGCCGTCCCCGTCCCGCTCCTCCCTGCAATGGGCTGGCGACCTGTCCAGGGTGCGTCCCCCGTCCTCGCCCTGTGTGCACTGGGTTGGACACTAGCACTCCCCCGCGACCCCGTTTGGGACAAGCAGAAGAAAATGGATGGATGGAGTGAGAGGGTGAAATCCATTCTGAAATAAATTTTTGCTGAAGTCAAAGAGATGGGGCTGTGGTCCAACTGTACATAGCGGAATCTGAGCATGCATGCCAGGGTTGGCTTGACCCTGTTCAGGCAGTCAGCTTTAAAGCCTGTAATGTATTAAGGGTCACGTGGAGCGCTGGTAAAAGCCTGAGAGATCTGGGACAGGTATTGTGCGGCCCATGGCTGGTAGCTCTTGGTGAATACACAGACTCTGAGTAAAGTAGGTTTACATTTACATTTACGGCATTTAGCAGACGCTCTTATCCAGAGCGACTTCCATATCCTAATTACAGGGACAGTCCCCCTGGAGCAACTCAGGGTTAAGGGTCTTGCTCAGGGACCCAGTGGTGGTAGTGCTAGAGGTGGGATTCGAACCAGGGACCTCTTGATCCAGAGGTCCATAGGCAAGCACCCTACCACTAGACCACGAATAGACGAAATTCAACTTCTGCATTTCAACCCATACACACCCGCGGAGCAGTGATAAAGGTTGACGAATCTGACTTTCTTCTGAAATTACTGAGGGGGTGCTGACAGTGGGTCGATAGGCCAATAGGATTTATGGCAGTCGTTTCGAGAACAAGGAGTTGAAAGGTCGTATTGACCTTTGCTCTTTGTTTGAGGATGAAGCAGGAACGGGATTCCTACATGAAGTGAATGTGTGTCTCTATCTTAAGATAAACCTGTGGCAGTCGCATTATGAGGTCAGCGGTACATGTCCTCACAACAGGCCGGACGGCAAGGTTTACGTCCAAACTTGTGGTTTGCGTTGTACGGTTTCATTGAATACTGAGTGATTAATTGTTCTTTTAAAAGATAGTCCATAGAGAACTGAAAGAAGTAAGATTTGTGTGTATACATATATTGCAGCTGCCAAAAAAGTATGAATGTAGTAATGTGAGAGAGAGAGTGATCACTTTGAGAAGATGCTATTTTGTGCATGTGTGTATGTAACTGCAGTTCTGGTGAGTGTGTGTGGTTGTCAGTGTTAGAGGCGTTAAGGGGAGTGTGTGAAGAAGTGTATTTGTGTGTGTGTGTGCGCATATGGGTGAAGTGTGAATTTTTACTGAAAGCCTTATAAGAGTGTGAAATTATTTTTGTATATTAAGCAGAATTAGAGCAAGAAGAAAGCAAGAGAAACATTGTCATAAACACATTAGAAGGGTGGGGGTCTATGAGGCAGTGAAGAAGAAAATTGGCCCATGGCCCAGAAATTCCTCTGATAAAGTGCCCTTTTTTTTTTTCAGTGCCCTGAAAATTTTGGTACTGAGGTGCTGATCTTAAAAGAATCAATTGCAAAGTAAAAACATCACTAATAAAGTATTAAATAATTAATAGGTTAAGTGTTTAAAAGATAAATAAAAAAATAAATTAATTTATTTATTATTATTATTAATAATAATAATAATAATAATAATAATATCGACAACAACAGCAACAACAACAACAATAATAATAATAACAATAAAAGAATCAAAGAATAAAGATGACTAAAAAAACTAAAGTGAAGACCCTTGAGGGACAGTGTAAGGTGAAATCACCTGTAGAGAAGATTTGTGAAAAGAACCCCTTGATAAAGGATAAAATCCTTAAGAAAAGCCAGAAGTAGGCTAAACGTACCAAGGGCTTAAACACTAAATGGCCAGCAGAAGGTACATGTGATGTAACACTTTGTGAGGCCCTGGAAATTCTGATCCTGAACCACAAACCAAAGGACAAATCCAGTAAACGACAAGCAAAGCAACAGGATGAATTCGAAATCCTAAAATTGTTTAAGAAAAAAGGAGAAGAGGATTTTCAAAAAGCCAAAAAAAGGAAGACAGGAAATTAAAGAAAGAAAAGAAGAAACAGAGAAGGACAGCATCCTGTCACTGAGGGAAGTTTGATATTTCTGGACAAGTGACTGTTACAGATGAGACAAGAAGGATCTCGAACAAGATGATGTTGCAGCAGCCTTGGAAGATGAGAAGAGGATGTCAGAGGATTCTGAGAGAACACCCATAATCCCACCGACCCTCCACAAAAGGGAGGAGAGAGTAGGCAGCAGAGCAGTGAGACGATATATCCAGATCTTCATAAATTACAGCAGGAGTGGAGAAGTGCAGTACACGAGAGTGAAGAGGCAGCAAGGAGAGAAAGGGAGTCAGAGGCATGGCCAGAGAAAGGTGATAAAGGAAGAATTGAGCAGACAGAACGGGAAGACAGTGATGATGAAGGTGTGTTGGATTGTTACAGGAAGTACAGAAAACAGATGAGAAAAGAGAGAGAATTAAGGAGAGAGTTAAAGGATATGGAAAGGATGTTACAGGAAGAGGAAAGAAAGTGAGGACTGAGATGAGTAATGGAAGTAGAAATGAGAGAATAGTAGGATGTAGTGCACCAAAGGGGAGGCCCAAAAGCTGGATGACAAAACGTCTTGATGATTCTATCCAAAGAATAAGCAAAACAATTACTAATTTGGATGAAATTGTGCATTTTGCAATGGAGAGAAAAGGTACAAGGAGACAGAGTAGAAGGGATAATGGTGAAATATCAGAAAGTGAAGAGGACACTGAGATTCAGGTAGAACCAAGTATGAGATTAAGATTTGGAAGAAAATATGGGATGGTACAGGCACCTATATTGATTAAGGGAATACATGCTCATTACATACCATGGCAGACCCAGGATTTGGAGGGGTTGGTGAATGGTTTGCCTGATCTGCATGAAGGGGGCTAGATGGATACTGGACTTTGAAGAAAAGACACTTGGGTGTCTCCTAGCCATAGGAGATGTAAAAGCCTTATTGGCCAGAATAATTGGACAAAAGACAATGGAAGACATCATGACAAAAGCTGGCATGGAGCATCATGCTGTGGATGCAAGCAGTGATGGTGTGGAATTCAATCCATACCGAAACAGATTGTGGAGGATTGAAGTCCAACATGTGTCTCATGCTGCAACCACAGTTCTTCTGGAACTTGCTTAATCATTTGTTTCTTCAGGGAATCTTTCAAAGCATAACAGACTGTAGTTCATTGGCATTCTCTAAGTTAAGACCTGAGTTAAAGTCTACACCAATTCCAGAAGCAGTTTTGACTTTTTTGTTGATGGATCCTGTTTTAGGGATCATTTGGGGAACCATGCGGGATATGCAGTGGTGAGGAAAGAAAATGGAGATGTTTTTGAAGTAGAAAAGGCTGAACACTGTCCTCTACCATGTTCTGCCCAACTACATTTAAATTTACATTTACGGCAGTAACAAACGCTGTGCTAGTATTAACTCTTGCTTGAAGTCCTCACAGGATTTACATTTACATTTACGGCATTTAGCAGACGCTCTTATCCAGAGCGACTTACATGTCCTAGTTACAGTCCCCCTGAAGCAACTCAGGGTTAAGGGTCTTGTTCAGGAACCCACTGGTGGTAGTGCTAGAGGTGGGATTCGAACCGGGGACCTCTTGATCCAGAGGTCCGTAGGTCCGTAAGTACCCTACCACTAGACCACCGTCAGCAAGCTCCAAAACTCCCATCCGGACGGATTATTTATTGTGGCTGGAGATTTCAATCATGCAAATCTCAAGTCAGTTCTCCCTAAATTTCACCAAGATGTGGACTTTGCAGCGAGGGGGGAAAATACGCTGGACTGTGTTTACACAAACATGGCCACCACATACAGAGCGGAGCCCCGCTCCCACCTCGGACACTCAGACCACATCTCTGTTCTGCTGATTCCAGCGTACAGATCCATCGTCAGGTGTGTGAGGCCCACCCTGAAGCAGGTAAAGACCTGGCCCACAGAAGCCATCTCTGCTCTTCAGGACTGCTTTAAACGCACCGACTGGGACATGTTAAGGGAGGCTGCAACCTACGGTGACTCCATCAACCTGGAGGAGTACACAGCTTCAGTAACTGGCGACACCAGCAAGTGCATTGAGGATGTTACTGTCTCCAAGTTCATCATAACACGACCCAACCAAAAGCCATGGATGACTGTGGAGGTGGGGGCAGCGGTGGCCTAGTGGTTAGGGCGTTGGCCGGAGGATTGGGGGTTCGAACCCCTTCCCAATAGGCTGCCCTGAGGTACCCTTAAGCAAGGTGCCGTCCCTGTCACACTCCTCCCTGCAATGGGCTGGGCACGCTCCTCCCTGCAATGGGCCCAGGGTGTGTCCCCCGCCCTTCGCCCTGTGAGAGCTGGGATGGACTCCAGCACTCCCCCGCGACAGAGACTGACTGTGGAGGTGCGCAGACTCCTGAGGACCCGGGACAAAGCATTCAAGTCAGGGGACGAGGCCGCCCTAAGAACAGTAAGGGCAAACCTGCCATCGGAGCAGCAAAGCGAGCTTTCACGCACATCCAGAATCCATGGGCGCCCTCACCAACTACAGGACTACAGGACTACAGGACCAACTCCACCTGCCTGTGTAGGTGACTCCTCCACTTCTGTGCAAGGAAAGCTGCTGGTCCAGATAACATTCAAGGTCGTGTGTTCAGAAGATGTGCAGAACAGCTGGCAGATATTCTCACTGACATCTTCAACATCTCTGACATCTGAGCACCACTGATAATCCCAGGTGCTTTAAGACCACCAGCATCATTCCTGTGCCAAAGAAATCATCTGTTTCCTGCCTCAATGACTTTCGTCCCGTCACACTCACACTTGTCATCATGAAGTGCTTCGAGAGGTTGGTCATGAGGCACATCAAGACTCACATCCCCTCCTCACTGGACCCCCTGCAGTTTGCATACTATCCCAACTGCTCAACGGACGATGCAATCTCCACCACCCTCCACCTGGCCCTTTCTCATCTGGACAGAAAGGACAGTTATGTCAGAATGCTGTTCATTGACGTTCAGCATTCAGCACCATCATCCCTCAGCATCTGAGTGAGAAGCTGAGCCTGCTGGGCCTGAATGTAACTGGATCAGTAGCAGCACCTCCAACACCATCATGCTGAGCACAGGGGCCCCTCAGGGCTGTGTGCTCAGCCCACTGCTGTACACATTGGTGACCCACGACTGTACAGCCAAGCACAGCTCGAACCACATCATCAAATTCGCTGATGATACAACCGTGGTGGGTCTGATCAGCGGTGGAGACGAGGCGGCCTACAGAGAGGAGATACAACAGCTGACGGACTGGTGCAGAACCAACAACCTGTCTCTGATCGTCGACAAGACTAAAGAGATGGTTGTTGACTTCAGAATACCACGTCGGGACCACGCTCCACTTATTATCAACACCTCACCTGTGGAGACGGTCCAGAGGACCAAGTTTCTTGGTGTTCACATAACTGACAACCTCACGTTGACCCTCAACACCAGCTCAACATCACTAAGAAAGCCCAGCAGCGTCTGTACTTCCTACGTAGACTGAGGAAAGCCCATCTCCCACCTTCCATTCTCACAATTTTCTACAGAGGAACCATCGAGAGCATCCTGAGCAGCTGCATTACTGCCTGGGACGGGAACTGCAACGTCTTAGACCGCAAGTCCCTACAACAGGTAGTGAGAACAATTAAAATTTGATCCAGACCAGGCAGGGTTCTGATTCCCTCCTGTCCATGGTTGTCCTAAATTTGGGGTTTGCTTTGACAGTTCTTGACCCATACTTTGAGGAGTTCACCAGGCTGCACCTCCCTGCACTCCAGGTCCCCATCTCCTTCGGGTGTGCCCTGTTTGTCCACTCCCCCAACAAACTCCAGATGGGCCTTGAGGCTGTCGCTGCTGATTTCTGCCTCTGGATTTCTGTTGGCTTGGTCCACTTCCACCAGGCTGTGCATAAACATTGATGACTGGAACTGAGGGAGTTGTGTACTGTGATGGTTGTTGGACTCCATTCAATTACTGACTCACAGATGAGGCAGGATTTGGTGTCACTGGCATTTGAGGTCCCTGCAAAGTCTTTTCTTCCACAACTGCAGCTTGAGTCTTTTCCCCCTTTTTTCTTAACTTTTCCTGTGAGTTCTCCCTGTTGGAGCTGTGCCACCTTTCTCAGCACTTCATGTTCTTTGGTTCTCTTTTCATTTTGCCTGTGTTTATCCACCGCATGTGTCACATGAGCCACAAACTCATTAAACGTCTTTTCAGTCAGTCCCACTACATCTTCCAGTTTGCATTTGAAATTTTCTGGAAGGCCATCCAGGACCAATGTCCCAAAGACCACTTTCCTGAGGTTGTTTTGATCTGGGTCACTTCCTGTCTCTCTTCTCCACATCTTTATCATACGATGTACATAAGCAGAAGGATTTTCAGTCTCCCCTATTGGCTCACCTTTCAGAGACTTCAGGCATAATTTTCTTGGATAAACGTCTCTCATTGCGTTCCACAGTCTGTTTTGGTATGGATTAGACTCCACACCATCACAGATTGCAGTGACAGCATGATGCTCTATACCTGCTTTTGTCATGATGTCTTCCATTGCCTTTTGTTCAATTATTCTGGCCAATAAGGATGTCACATCTCCTATGGCTAGGAGACGGCCAGATCCTGGGTCTGCCATGGTATGTAGTGAGCATGTCTTGCCTTAATCAGTATTGGCACCTGTACCATCCCGTATTCTCTTCCAGCTCTGAATCTCATAAGAGCTCTTAATCTCATGGTTCTACCTGAATCTCAGTGTCCTCTTCACTTTCTGATATTTCACCTTCATCACATCTCCTTGGACTTCTTCTCCCCATTGCAAAATTTCATCCAAATTAGTCATTGATTTACTTATTCTTTCGATAGAATCATCAAAACATGTCAGCCAGCTTTTGGGCCTCCCCCTTGGTGCACTCCATCCTACTC
>CM029389.1:17269740-17287878 GCA_017165825.1 Hepsetus odoe | reverse complement strand
GAAGCAACTTGGGACTCCTCACTGATCCTGGAGTTTAAAACCAAACTTACTTTGTACTGTTAGTATACCCAAGGGGGTTGGGTAGCCGGTTGACCTTGGACCCTCAGAGGCTTTTTTTTCTCCACACAGTGGAGTTTTTGGTTCCTCTCCTTCGTAGTCGTCCGGCTTTAACATCTATTACTGTAACCTGTTCCACCATCTACCACCAATGTAAAGTGCCCTGGGGCAACTGTGTTGTAAAAGGCGCTATACAAGAATAAATTGAATTGAATTGAATAGTATGGCTGATACAAGCTTTGAGGGCAAACTGAGGCTGCTGAAGGCTTCTCTCACTACGATACCTCCCACTGTTACTGTTCACACCGTTCCCCCTGGAGAGGTTACTTAGTTTACCGACCTTCTTGGTAGCATGTATATCTCGGAGGTGAAGGAGGGAGAGGGTGAAGAAGATGCACAGATGGAGGAACAAGTAGGAGGGATGCAACAAGCCTTGGAGATGGCCAACAGTAAAATTACTAAGTTGGAGCAGGATCTTGCTGAGCTGCGAGAAGCACAACAGCGGGCTATAGAGAGAGAGTTATCCTTAAGGGAGTTCCTTATGGACCAGGTGAGGGCCAGTGAAGAGCGTGCAGAGGAACAACTAGCTACCTTAGAAAAGGCAGTAGTAGATTGTTTAAAAAGGAGGGATGAGCAGTGGAAGAAGGAGATGAGTCGTGTCCGTCTCACTAGTACCCCCTGTCGGTTCTTTGGAGACCGAGACAGCTTTCCAGCTGAAGGCCTGTCCACTCCTCACCCACACTCCACATTCCTTCCTATCAAGCCCCAGTTCCCTGAATACAACCCATATGAAGGGGATGCCCTCACTTTTATCAAGGCATGCGAGGAGTTTTTATCTCTTCATCACCTGTCTGATCCAGAAGTGTTGGCTTTATCCTGCAGGGTTCCGCCCGCAATTGGTGGAAGGCTGAACGAATAAAGACATGGCACGAGTTTAAAGCAGGGTTCAAGGCATGGCCTATGCTGCTGGGATTGGATTTTATCTCTAAGAGCCGTATCCGACTAGACAGGGCTCGGGGTTGGTACAGTCTTCCCCCATATCAGCAGCCTTGATCCTTCCTGAGTAGAATCATAGGGAAGGGGGGGTGTTGTGGAGAACACCGATCCAGTCGATCCAGTTTATGTTCCTGTGGAGCTCCTGGAAGGTTTACGGAGTGGCCGGGCTATGGATCTTGGCCTTCCCTCCTCTGCTTTATTTAGGCCCTTAATCTTGGGCTCTTGACCCCAACCTTCATGGCAAGAACTACCCAAGGAGGTCCCCCGAGGTAAGCTACCTGTTGGAACAGTTCCCTTCCCTGAAGTCTGCCGTCCTAGGCTATACCTCTCTTTGTCACCACTCCATCACCCTATTTGACCGTAGGCCTGTGCGCAGCCGCCCTTATCAGGTTTCTCCTCTCAAGCAGAAGATTAAGGCCGACCCGGTCAAGAAGATGTAGGAAGAGGGGATCATTGAACCTTCTACATCTGCGTGGGCTGCACCTGTGGTTTTGGTTTCTAAACCAGATGGGTCCATGAGGTTTTGCGTGGACTTCCAGCAGCTAAATAGCAAGAC
The DNA here is from genome assembly GCA_017165825.1 of Hepsetus odoe. Classification (NCBI taxonomy): domain Eukaryota; kingdom Metazoa; phylum Chordata; class Actinopteri; order Characiformes; family Hepsetidae; genus Hepsetus; species Hepsetus odoe. Next base: position 17,286,269 of record CM029389.1, on the reverse strand, counting down.
CGTGTTCGATGCATATCCCATGCCATTGATCCATGAAATATTAGAGTCTTTTAAGGGAGCCAGGGTTTTTACGACTCTTGATTTGCAGTCAGGATATTGGCAGATTGCAATGGACCCCAGCCAGAAGGAACTGACTGCCTTCACAACCCCTCAGGGACTGTTCCAGTTTCGGGTTTTAACCTTTGGCTTAAAGAATGCTGCCGCCACCTTCCAAAGGCTCATGGAGAGGGTTCTAGCGGATCTTGTAGTGAAAGTCCCTTTACTTTTGTCCCTGTCTCACAGTGCCTCACATTCCTGAGGTCACAGAGTTTGTTGACCTAAATCTGACCCCAGAAGGTAGCAAGTAGCTGACCCTGCACGTAGTTCCATTCTTACTTGCGTGCATCATCTCATGACCCCCCAGGAAACATCCAGCAGGAAAGAGTTACAGCTCTGCTTAGGCAGCTGCAATCATTAAATAGGGGACACATCTGTGAAAAAACACTTTTAAGTGGGCGCCTGGATGGGTGGATGCCTTGAAATATAGGTGGTAGACAAGGCAGGAAGGTAACAGTGAGAAGGCCTAAGTCTAATGGTGGGAAAGGGGCAAAGGTGAGGGAACTGAGGTTTCAATCATGACAGCATTGAATATTATTGGTGGAAAACTATTAATGGGATGGATTTATGCAAATTTTAAAGGGGTTTGAAATTTATTTAAAGTCCAGAGTTGGGATGAGCATTTGGAGCTGCTCCCACTGGACCACGCCTGCTGAAACTCTTCAGTAAATTGGTTGTGCTGCATCTCTCTGACTTTGCTTGATTTTTGACTTTGTTTGGTTTCTGACTTAGAAAAAGTTTCAGACTGAGGCTCACGCTTCAATTTTCCATGACATTGTCAGTTGTGGCTCAGAAAGGGTGCACTATTGACTATTAATGGCCAGGGGGCTAATAATTTTTGATTTCTCATTTTTGCCCTTTCTTGTTTCAACTCGGTGTATGAATAAAATATCCTAATTAAACTTAGTGGACATTGTTTTTTATAGTGTATTTGTTTCCAAAATAACAAATACACTATAAAAACTCGGCAGTTCAGGAATCCTCAGGACATTCTCCTGCGCAACTAGCGCTGGGCCGGTCTCTTAAGGGCCCTTTTGACCGGCTCATAATGGCACATAATGTGCTTTAATGAAAGTGTTTGAATGGATTCTGCGATTGTAATCAATAAAGTATTTGCATCTCCCTGACCAGCTTCTATGGGTCTTTATCCGTTTATAAGGACTTTTATGCTCCTTTTTAGAAGTAATAATTTAATTATTTTTGTCTCCTAAAACCTATTTAGATGCATCCCAAAAGGTCTTCGCTTTCATATACTGTACATATTTTTCTGTGCTGTGTTCATCTTCAGTTGGAAACTGTCAAATTAATCATTAAGACCCCTCCCCATGTAACGCTTTAATTGGCCAGCTTACATGCACCTGCATTCCACCCCTGATTCACATGTAAACTCAATCAGAAAATACCACATGACCACACAGTTCTAGGCAAAAGAGCACCTGATCATCAGAACCACCAGCTCAGGACTGGCTGAGTAAAGTTAAAACCAGCTCAAGTAAAACACTCATAGTAGCACTGCTGTTATTTTTAAACAGCACAGATTTGAAAATAAGACCCCATAGTTTCCTGCTAACAGTAATGTCTACTTACAGTTTGTGATCCTGAGTCTTCACAAAGTTGGAATTGCTCAATCTAACAACTGAAAATGTTGAAACTAGTAAAATTTTGAACTACTTGCAGGGGAATGAGGCATGGTCAGGAATCTTTTAGGCTATATAAACCCTTAAATTATATAATACTGATTTTTAAAAAATGTAGTATGATTCAGTACTTCCTGACTGAAGCTTTAATACAGAAAACAGCCACGTGAGTGAATTCAGTTAGACTTTATCAACAGCAATTACAGGCCACTAGTCCACAATGAAGAAGTTTTATTTAGTGTTAGTGTTTGAGTTGGGGCCGAGGTCTTGGGGGGGGGTCTTTGGTAGAAAACTTATGAAGTGATCCATGAACTGATTCACACTTTTTCATATTTTTTGAGGATTATTCCTATATTTTTTTCACTGATTAGCAGTCCTCCTTGTGATGGGCTGGCGACCTGTCCAGGGTTTGTCCCCCGTCCCTCGCCCTGTGTGAGCTGGGATGGACTCCAGCACCCCCCGACTGACTGACTGGTTAGCAGTCTTTGGATGCATCAATTACTAATCAATAACAATATAAATGATTTTCTAAATGATTACACTTAAACCCACTTACTGCTTTTATTCAAACCCTGTCAAACACTTCCAGCCACAGGAAATGACATGTTAATCACATTAATCACAGCTGGAGGAAAAGCACTGGAAACTTAAACTGAGGAGTTAAAAAAAAAAAAAACAATGTGGCTTCTTTGTGATGAAGTATGATTTTAAAGGTTAAACTCATGGCTTATTTCATGTGGGGCAGCGGTGGCCTAGTGGTTAGGGCATTGGCTAAATGACCAGAGGATTGGGGTTTCGAACCCCTTCCCAATAGTGCCCTGAGGTAACCTTGAGCAAGGTGCTGTCCCTGTCACGCTCCTCCCTGTGATGGGCTAGCGACTTGTCCAGGGTGTGTCCCCGTCCTTCGCCCTGTGTGAGCTGGGATGGACTCCAGCGCGACCCCGCTTGGGACAAGCAGCAGAAAATGACTGACATAATTTCTTGTGTTCCTGCTCTTTCTTTCTCATGAGAGTCTCAATAATGAGTTGATTAGTTGGATAAGTAGTGCCAGGGCAGCCCCATGACCTAAAGAAACTGAATGGTGTTTAGGGTCATTCTGCTTGAAATTCATTAAAAGGTTTTAATCTGATAGTAGAGTCTGTAGTTTGAGGTTAATTAAAAGATTTTAATCTGATAGTAGAGTCTGTAGTTGGAGTTCAGGTGGGCGGGGCTGATTTAGTTCTCTGGAGATGCAGGTCAGTGACGTCCTACAGCTTTACATTGTGTTACTTTTTAGTCTCAGTGAGAATAAACTGGTTAAAGAAAAGATAATAAATTAAATGAAAACACTTTGAAACAGAAGTGCAACAAATTACTGCTAATTTTACTGGACGAACGAGTAAAACTGCTCATATTGACTGTTGCTCAGAAACGAGAAGATCTCTATTTTAACCAGGATACAAAAAGTGCTCTTCATACTTCATGTGAGTGTTTCCCATCAAACCCACTCAACTCTGTTCATCTTAACCTTTTAATTTTAGACACAGAGAGAAATTATCTGTCACCATCTCTCAGGTGACATCACTCATTCTCTTCTTCTCTAAACGAGTGGCACCTCAGTTTTCTGTGTTTGGTCTGAAGTAAAAGAGAAACAGCGTTTCATGTGTCGGGGTGGAGGACATCCAGAGATACACACTTCAGGAGGATTGTAGATGGTATATTGTCCCCTGGGTGTGTGTGTGTGATTGTCTGTGTGTGGGCCCTGTGATGGACAAGTGATCTGTCCAGGGTGTGTCCCCACCTTTCAGCCTGTGAGATCTGGGATAGACTCCAGCACCATCTGCGACCCGAATTAGGATGCAGCTCAGAAAATGAGTGAGAGAGTACAAGAAAAGAACTCATTAACACTTAACAGTCAACCAACCAATGAACTAATTGAATTCATAAAGAGTTCAGTCTGACTAGCCTGGACTGATTACTGTAAGACCTGCTGAATCTACACATCATTTAAACACAGCTGATGCAGCAAGACCTGGATTCACTAATAGGATTCTTGTTTAGAGGACAATTTGGTGAATTTGTCCTTCAAAAATATCTTTACATTTTATTGAGACTAGAAACAATGTGGTGTTAAGTAAACAAAAACAGGAAAGCAGAAAAATAACATTATATAAAATAATAGCAATTAATAAAATAATAAAATAAATACTAAGAAAAATAATAAATAAGCAAGAACAGGAAATCACTTCAGGAAATCACAGTTCAGCACTGTGTAAAGAAAGCTTTTTGAACACAGTGCAGCACAAAGCAGCCAATGAGAACTGAGCTTATTTTCATACAGTACTGTGCAAGTGTTTTAGGCAGGTGAAAATGCTAAAAAAAAAATGATGTAAACAAAGAGTGCTTTGAAAAGTGGAAGTGTTAATCATTTATTTTCATTAATCAACAAAATGCAGTGAATGAACAGAAGAGAAATCTTAATCAAGTCAATATTTGGTGTGACCACCCTTTGCCTTCAAAACAGCATCAGTTCTTCTAGGTACACTTGTACACAGTTTTTGAAGGAGCTCGGCTGGTAGGTTGTTCAAACATGACTGTGTTTCAACCTCCGTGTGACATTGATGATCATCAGTACCTGTTTAGTTAAACTGGTTGATCAGACACCGACTATGATCCTACACAATCCCTGACTTTGTGCAAGTGTACCTAGAAGAACTGATGCTGCTTTAAAGGCAAAAGGTAGTAACAAATATTGATTTGATTTAGATTTTTCTTTTGTTCGCTCACTTTGTATTTTGTAAATTGATAAAAATAAACAATCATTATTTATATTTCTGAAAGCATTCTTTGTTTACAGAATTTTTTCACGCCTGCCTAAAACATTTGCACAGTACTGTAGATCAGTCTTAAAGGCACAGAAACAGTTTGTTCAATTTTAAGGGAGAAAGAGACACTTGAAGAAATAATGTCTGTTTTCAGAGACTAAAAGCACACAGATCTTTTTTCATCAAAGTGAAAAATGAGTAGAACAGTTTAATGCAGAGGTGGGCAATTTAGTGAGTGTGTTTAAGCAAGGAGTTCACTAAACTCTGGAGGACACCGGCCCTCCAGGACCGGAATTGCCCACCCCTGGTTTAATGAAACAGCAGGTCATTCTGGCGATTCTGTCTTAATTAAATACAAACACCAACATCAGATGTTCTCTAAGAGTTCAGATCTCACACTCGTCCACGCTGTCCCCACACTTCTCTCTAATGTCGTAAAGAAGATGAGACACATGTGGGTTGTTGGGTTGGAGCACTTCTTTTAGACAGTTTTTTTATCATCTCCGTGTGAGAGGACACATGCTTAGCTCACAGTTTTGTAAAGAAAAATCTTTGAGGTGACATCACTGAGGGCAGCGGTGACCTTGTGGTTAGGGCGTTGGCCGCATGATCGGAGGATCGAGGGTTTGAACCCCTTCCCAATAGGTTGCCCTGAGGTACCCTTAAGCAAGGTGCTGTCCCTGTGAAGCTCCTCTACCCATATTAAATTGAGTTCTTAAAGTATCTCAAAAACTCACTAGCACCTAAATCACTCAGGTGAAAAAGTCATCACCCCCTTAAACAGCCAATAAACTAATATAATAAGAGTTAGATTAGATTAGTCAGACCTGATCGCTGCAACGCATTAAGAATCTACATAACATTTAAATACAGCTTATCCAGCAAGGTATTGCCTAAAAGTTTTGCCATTTCAGGGACAAATCAGGGACATAAGTGTTGGTGAACTTTATCATTCAAGTAAGATTTTTTTAAACCTGTGAGTTGTGTTTACTCAGGCTGTGTTTTTACTCACATTACATGTTTTGGAGATCAGAAACAGCATAGTGTAATAAATAAACAAAACCAGGAAATCAGAAAAGGTGCCAATACTTTTTCTGCAGCACTGTGTGAAGAATGATCTTGTACGGCTTTTTGAACAAGGCACAACAAAAGTCAGCCAATGAGAGCTGAGCTCATTTACATAAATCAGTCTGAAAGGTACAGAAACGGTTTGTTTAATTGTAAAAGACAAAGAGAGGCTGGAAGAAATAATAAATAAATAGTTAACTTTAAAAAATTGTTTTTTTTCAGTAAATAAAAGTACATAAATTATAATTACAAAAAAATAAAATAAAAATGGAAGAAAAATGAGTGGAACAGTTGAATGAAACAGCAGGTCAATCTGGTGATTCTGTCTTAATGAAATACAAACACCAACATCAGATGTTCTCTAAGAGTTCAGATCTCACAGTCGTCCACACTGTCCCCACACTTCTCTCTAATGTCGTAAAGAAGACGAGGCACTTGTGGGTTGTTGGGTTGGAGCACTTCTTCTTTTAGACAGTTTTTTATGTCTGTGTGAGAGGACGTTCTGAGCTCACAGTTTTGTGAAGACAAAGTCGGATGTTTCTTGAGACGTGGCTCGTGTTTCAGATGAAGGAGGACAAAATGCTGCATCTTCTAACTCTGACTCTGCTCACACTGACAGGTATGAAATATCACTGATCTCTTACTTTCTAATGTCCAGAGGAGTGAAGAGCATCAGACGTCTGGTTCCATTCACCACCACTGTCAGCACTTCTGACTTCAGGACGTTTCCCACCAAACTGGCTCTGAACGTCTGTAATGAAAAATCTTCATCATTTCATTCTGTTTGTGGGGTTTTGATTTTCTAAGAGTTCAAAGTTCAACAGAGACACGTCTTCACTCAGAAAATCTACAGACAGTAATTTGGGTGTTAAATGTTTGACTTTATGAAGGAAATATTCGACTTTCTGTCGTCGCTGAGCAACGTCATGTGGAAGCTGTAATTTATGAGCAGATCAAGATCTTTATAATCACTGAAATGTATGTGGTGGATCTGATTATTCAGAAAGATCAAAGTGAAGAGACAGAAATACATTAAAATTGTACAAATTATACAAACATTTTGTTTGGGACGGAAGCAGAAAAATACAATCAGCAAGAAAGTGAGAAGATTTTAAACGACTGTCTCTGTTTTGAATGAAAACTTAAAGAAATGTATTTTGTGTGAAAATAAAACAATTTATTCATGATCAATCACAGCAGTTCAACTCGATACCGTAACTGTTTACTGTGTTATTTTATTTTCTCATTTTCAGTCTCGTGTCTCTGCTCCTGTTTTTCAGGTGTTCAATCAGACAGTGAACGGAGTGTAAAGTATCCAGAGCCGATCTGTGCTGTGAGCGGATCAGACATCATCATTTCCTGTAGTTATTCATATCCACAGTCAGTAACAGTGCAGTCAGTGAGTTGGTGCTCAGCGAAGTCAAATGAAGACCGGTGTGTCGACCCTCCGTACGTTTACAACAGTTCAACCTCCGAATTCAATTCAATTCAATTCAATTCAATTTATTCTTGTATAGCACCTTTTACAACAAAGTTGCCCCAAGGCACTTTACATTGATGGTCGATGATGGAACAGGTTACAGTAATAGATTTTAAAGCTGGACGACTACGGAGGAGAGGAACCAAAAACTCCACTATGTGGAGAAAAAAAAAAAAGCCTCTGAGGGTCCAAGGTCAACTGGTTACCCAACCCCCTTGGGTATACTAACAGTACAAAGTTAGTTTGGTTTTAAACTCCAGGATCAGTGAGGAGTCCCAAGTTTCTTCCAGGTACCGATGAGCCGCCAGGGTCCCTTGGCGCATCAGATGCATCACACAGACCAGATGGTAGCTCGGCATTGGACTCAGGTGATGACCACAGCGGGCCCCCCTGGACATGTGGGGAGAGAAATGGAATGAGGGGGTCAGTAATGAGCAGGATCCAGTAGTGACAAACACAGAAATGAAATAACAGTGCGATGGCATGTACAGCAGCACCAGCGACATTAGTAATGGTGCACTATGGTGATTGGTGCGGGTAAGCTAAACTAAAGAAGTAAGTTTTCAGCCGTGATTTAAAGACTCAGACTGAATCGGCATCCCGTACAGAAGCAGGCAAGCTGTTCCACAATCTAGGGGCCCTGTAACTGAAAGCTCGTGCTCCTATACATTTATTTATGCGAGGGACAATTAGGAGATCTTTATTCTGGGATCTAAGTGGGCGGTTAGGTGTATAGGCATTAAGCAGTTCGGTTAGGTATATTGGGGCAAGACCTTTACGTGCCTTGTAGGTTAAGAGGAGGACCTTGAAGTCAGTGAAGCGAGGCGAGTATGGGAGTTATGTGGTCGTACTTCCTGCTCCTGCTAACAATCCTAGCGGCTGTGTTCTGAATGCGCTGTAGGGTGCTTAATGTGCCCTGAGAGTTTCCAGAAAGTAGGGCATTACAGTAATCTAATCTACTGTATACAAATGCATGTACTACTTTCGCCGTGTCTTCCATTGACAGAAAACGCCGTAGTTTGGCAATGTTCCGAAGTTGCAGGAAGCATGTCTTCGCAACTGCATTAACATGAGGATTAAATGAAAAATTTGAATCGAAAATAACACCAAGGTTACGTGCCAGAGTATTAACTGAAAACTTCAACCCTGCATCCCGGATATGCGAAATGAAGTTGGCCCTGTCTACATCACTACTACAAAACAAGAGCAGCTCAGTTTTTTCAGGGTTTAGTGAGAGGAAGTTGTTATTCATCCAATCCCTAATATCACTGAGGCAGCTAATTAAAGTGCCGGTTGATGCTTTATCACATGATTTAACAGATAGGTATAGCTGAGTGTCATTAGCGTAGGAGTGGTAACTAACATTATGCTTCCGTATAATAGTGCTTAGTGGGAGCATGTAGAGGGAGAAGAGCACTGGGCCTAACACCGACCCTTGTGGGACTCCATAGTTAACTAGTGACATAGGTGAGGGGGTGCCATAATCATCCATTTGGATGAAGTAGTAACGGTTATTCATTAATTTGTAATCTATTTTTATTTATATATTATTTTATTTTTGTTTATTTATATCCAATTTTTTTAAATGTTTTTTTATTAGTCATTTAAAATTGCATCACATCCACATCTATAGCCCTCACCAGCGGTGGCCTAGTGGTTAGGGAGTTGCATCTGAATATTGTGGGTTCGATTCCCTCATCAATGGGTTGCCCTGAGTTACCCTTGACCAAGGCACCATCCTCTTCACTGCTCCCCGGGCGCTTTCAATAGCTGCCCACTGCTGCATGGTGTTTGCATGGGTTAAATGCAGAGGTCCAATTTCATTGTGGTTCACTGTGCTATGCTGTGACCTCGCAATGATGAGGGTTGTCACTTTCACTTTCACCTTTACCTGCAGGCAGCTTCTTGAGTGTGCGTGAGTCTGGAGTGTTAATGTTTCTGAAAAGTACCCAAATGCAGATGGGCAAAAGAGTGATTTCAGAACTACTACGGAAAGTTGAGCAGAGCAGACATACTTTCAAGAAGTGGATCAATTCTCTAAACTCAACTACAGCTGCTGGTTTTGTGGCAGCTCATGAGATCGTAAGGAGGGAAAAGCTGTTCACAGATGGCGAATACATGAAGAAATCATAAAAATATCAAAGCATCTATTCTCCAAATTCAAAAACAAACAGGAAATTATTCCGAAAATGAAAGAAATGCCTCTCTCTGCACAGACTGTCAAGGACAGGACCATTAAAATGGCAACAAACATCACCAGTAAACCAACTGGTGACATCAATTCAGCTCAAGCATGTCCAAATGAGAGCATACAGTCCTGTGTGAAGATCAAAGTCACATCTTACACCCCGACATGGGGAACATCAGCATCGAGCTTCAGAAACAAGTCACATTCAACAGATGAGAACACTTGCATTTAATAGGTCATTAATTTTTCAGAAAAACTGTGTATTTCAGACTCGGAACCGATGCAGTTTTTTATTGTACGTTCAGGTGCTTCGGTTGATTGCTGGCCGAGAAAGAAACCCGAAGAGGATGAGAGCATTTCCACTGAAATGGACTTGTCAAAAAATGTTCCTAATTTTGGTTACTTTTTTAAAACTGCTAAGCTGCAACTATATGTTTTTTTACATTAAAGTGGGCTAAGTTTTATTTTAATGTTACAAAAATATGAGAAGGACCCAAAAGGGCCTGCATAGTTCAGCGTTTCATTTATTTCAGTGTAGGCCTACACATGCACACTGCACTTCTGTTTGTTGTATTATGTTGTAACAGGTGAAATTAAATCAATTCAACTTTTAAAAGTTTATAAGCTGTGTTATGTTTTGCGACTCCAGACTATTTTTCTTTAGTGGAAGAAGATAGCTCTTTTGATAGTAAAGGTTGCCGACCCCTGGTCTAATGGAACACTGTACATTAACTCTAATCCACTCTGTATTTCTCTCCTGATCTCTGGAAGCTCTGAAGGTGTCGATGATCAGACTGTCTGGAAATGGGACTCTAAAGGAGGGAGACTCTGTAAACCTGATGTGTTCTGTGAACTGCACTCTCAGCTCTCCACAGTTTGTGTGGCGGAAGAACGAAGAGCTCGTATCTGAATCAGACTCTGTTCTTCAGTTCCCTGCTCTGAGTGTGAGTCACTCTGGGAATTATTCCTGCACTTCGAAGAACATCAAGAACTCCAGATCCGAAATAATCAACCTGGAAGTGGAAGGTGAGTCAGTAGTCTATGGTCACATGTGGAGGAAAATAAAGTACTAAAGTTAATATATTAAAGATTGTGGGTCAGGATGTTCCTGGAGTTTAAAAATCTTCTGCTCAGAGAAACTCTGCTGGTTCTGAGAGCTTCCTGACTGAAACACAGAAAACCACCCTGGACTCAGTGAACTCAGTCAGACTTTACCAGCAGCAGTTACAGCCCGTTTGACCACAATGAAGAGGTTTTATTTTGTGTCAGGGTTCGAGTTGTGGGTGAGGTCTCGGGGGTCTCTTGGTAGAAAATCTATGAAGTGATCCATGAACTGATTCACACTTTTTCAGATTTTTTTGAGGTATTTTTTAGTTCTTCACTGGTTACCAGTGTTTGAAATTCATACCTGTATCAGTTCCAGTATAAATGATTTTATAAATGATTACACTTAAATCCACTTACTGCGTTTAATCAAACCCTGTGAAACTTTCAGCCACAGGAAATGACACGTTGCCTAATCACACCTGGAGGAAAAGCACTGGGCACTAAAATTGAGGAGTTTCAGAAAAAAATAAACATTGTGGCTTCTTTGTTATGAAGAATTATTTTTAAAGGTTAAACTCATGGATCATTTCTTGTGTTCCTGCTCTTTCTGACCCTCTTCAGCTCATGAGAGTCTCAGTAATGATCTGATTAGCTGGATCAGGTGTTCAGGAAGTGAGGAAAACATTACAGTGAGCTGAGCCGAGGCGGCTCCATGTCCTAAAGTAACTGAGTGATGTTCACTCACAGGGCTGCTTGGTTAATATTGCTGCTCATTTTACAAGTTTACTGTCGTCTACAGGAACCTCTTCAAGCAGGGTCATTCTGCAGGTCTTTTTTGGAGTGCTTCTGGTTGCTTTCACTGTTTTGGCCTTTAAGGCTGTAATTTACAGGTGAGACTCAAACAATGCATTCTGAACTAAACATCAAACAATGTAAAATATATAATATACAAGGTTTGAATCCCACCTCTGACACTACCACCACTGGTTCCCTGAGCAAGACCCTTAACACAAATGTAAACATCACACATATATAATACACACATGAAATATATAATATACAACAGAATAATAATTATACAATGAACATTAACACAAACACCTGACTGTCCCATCTGGGGTGGTTTTAAAATAAAAAAAAAACAAGAAAAAAAAAAACAAAAAACAAAAAAAAAAAAAAAAATGGGGCAGGGGTGGCCCCGTCACTGCTCCCTGGGCGCTTTCAATAGCTACCCACTGCTGCACGGTGTTTGTGTGTATGGGTTAAAAGCAGAGGTCCAATTTCGTTGTGGTGCATGGTGTGCAGTGCTGTGACCTCACAATGATGAGGGTTGTCACTTTCACTTTCACTTTCACCCTTTACACCCCTCAGAGTTTTCTTCATACATGCATCTCTATTGTAGTATTTAAAGCTACTGTTTCAGAGCAAACAAGCATTTTGTGGCTCATAAACAAGTTTGTGTGACTGCAGGTCTGTCAGCATTGAACAGTAGAAGAAAGACACCTATAGCACTGTTATTTACAGTACCGGGACCACAGACTGATCTCCACACATCACTTAACTGTAAAGCAATCATCACTGGAGAACAACCAATGGTGTGATTTTATTTACTGATTTAAGTTTTTATTACAAACTGTAGTTTATGTATTTCCTGAAGGGAAACCATCACCATCACATCCATCAATACTCTGAGGGAACTCCAGACCAGATAGTACACCATCTGATTTGACTGTTCTCAGATCAGATCAACCATCACTTACATTTACAGCATTTAGCACTCTTATCCAGAGCGCCTTCCATGTCCTAATTACAGGGACAGTCCCCCTGGAGCAATTCTGGGTTAATTCTCAGGGACCAAGGTAGTGCTAGAGGTGGGATTCGAACCTGGGACCTCTTGAGCCATAGGTCCATAGGCAAGTACCCACTACTAGACCACCGCCACCGTCATCAGACTCTTTTTCCCAGCTGAACTCCAGACCAGCTAAACAATCATGGATCACCTGCTGGAGCTTTTGCCACAAGCCAAGACAAACTAAAGCTCGACCTACTCAAGCAGAACTGCTGCTTTCATCTTAAAACCTTTTAATGAGCCTCCAACTACAGAATCTACTATCAGCTTAAACCTCTTAATGTAGACTTGACGACTGTGGAGTGATTGGATGCTCTGCTTTAGGAACAAGATCTACGGAGTGAAGAGTGTCCTAAACTCACACTCAAGTCAGTGCTGAAATTAAACAATGACTCAAACTGAAGTCAGAGTAGCCCAGCGTTAATCTTCAGTTGGTGCAAATGATTGAGTCAAATAAACTAAACGCACTCTTAAAGGAGAAATTCCCCAATTCTTCATAATTTCTCCATAATTCACTGTTTGTAGAACAAGTTGTTCAGTGTGAAATAGTTCATCACTCTTTATGGTGGTGGTGAATGGAACCAGACATCTCCCACACAAATAATTTTATTTCTTCTCCAAACCCACCAGTGAAGCTCCACGTGTCTGAGTGTTTCAGTGGGATTGTGCTGGTGGTGAGATAACGTATGTGAACTGAAACTCTTTTCTTTGAGAATCTGTTTTGCATCACAACCCCCTGCATGTATCCCTCCACCATGAACGGGTTTAATTTCATGTCTGTGAGGGACTTTCAGACGTCTGGTTCCATTCACCACCACTGTGAACGGTTCTGACTGAGCTTTTTATAACAGAACGGCCGACCTCTCAGTAATTTACCTGCAGGTTTGGTAAATATGTGACCCCACTGTGACAGTGAAGTACTTCTGCACATTTAAAGTTTTTCTACTGAACATCCTGCAAAAAATTCTGAATATTAAATGTGTTCTGTTCTTCATTTAGAAAGAGAAAAGTGAGCAGCTTGTTCGTTTGTATACGACTATAAAGTGGAGAATTAGGTTTTCTGTTATTGTTGGGCAGCTAAAACTGTTTTGTGTTGAAGCTGTAATTTGAGATAAAGATGATTTTCTTTATATTCATATAAACTCACTAAAGCTCTGATAAATCTAATTATTCAAGAATTTAAAAAGAATAACAAAAGTAAATTAAAAGTATTAATTAAGAAATGCTGTTTTGTGGGTTTTAAGGGTTACATATTAAAATATCTTCCCTCTGCTATAAATATATATAAACCACCTACCTCTTTTTTTTCTTTTTTTCTTTTTCTTTTTCTTTAGTGAGGTGTCAGGAAAGCACTTTTGTTCAGAACAGTTTAAATGACTGTGTTTTAGTTTTGAATTAAAACTTTAATGTCTCAGTATTCACTCTTCACTCTACTGGACTGTTTTATTCTTTTATCTTCTTCAGTTTTCACTGATTTCTCAGATCTCATGATTCTGCTCCTGTTTTTCAGCCTTCAATCAGACATCAGTAAACGGGGTGTGAAGTATCCAGAGCTGATCTGTGCTCAAGCTCTGAACCGTCAGAGGAGTTTAACTACACTGGAGACAAAACATCAGTCTGTACTTCACTGATCAATAATGTAAGAAGACTCAGAAGAGTGGTGTTTTGTTATTGGACTTTTGTGCTCGTCACGGATTGTCCATAACGAACACCATGTTCAGGCAGAAGGGTGTCCACATGTGCACCTTGCACCAGGACACCCTTGGCGGCAGTTCAACGATCGACTTTGTGGTCGTGTCGTCGCACTTGCGGTCACATGTCTTGGACACTCAGGTGAAGAGAGGGGCGGAGCTGTCAACCGATTATCACCTGGTGGTGAGTTGGCTTCGGTGGTGTGGGAGGATGCCGGTCAGGCCTGGTTGGCCCAAACGTATTGTGAGGGTCTGCTCTGTCCCCTGTCAGGACAAGCTTCAACTCCCACCTCCGGCAAAGCTTTAAACACGTCCCAGGGGAGGCGGGGGAGTCCGAATGGACTGTGTTCCGCGCCTCGATTGTCGAGGCGGCTGACCGGAGCTGTGGCCGTAAGGTGGTCGGTGCCTGTCGCGGTGGCAACCTGAGAACCCATTGGTGGACACCGGCAGTGTCCATCAAGCTGAAGAAGGAATCCTACCAGGCCTTTTTTGCCAGTGGGGCTCCGGAGGCAGCTGATAAGTACCGGCAGGCCAAGCGGAATGCGGCTTTGGTGGTTGCTGAGGCAAAAACTCGGGCATGGGAGGAGTTTGGAGAGGCCATGGAGAAGGACTTCCAGATGGCTTCGAGGAGGTTCTGGTCCACCATCCGGCATCTCAGGAGGGGAAAGCAGTGCACAGTCAACACAGTGTATAGTGGGGATGGTGTGCTGCTGACCTCGACTCGGGATATTGTGGGTCGGTGGGGGGAATACTTCGAAGACCTCCTTAATTCCACCAACATGCCTTCCGAGGAGGAAGCAGAGCCTGGGGATACAGTGGTGGACTCTTCCATCTCTGGGGCCGAAGTTGCCGAGGTGGTCAAAAAGCTCCTTGGTGGCAGGGCTCCGGGGGTGGATGAGATCCGCCCGGAGTTCCTCAAAACTCTGGATGTTGTAGGACTGTCATGGCTGACACGCCTCTGCAACATCGCATGGACATCGGGGACAGTGCCTCTGGATTGGCAGACCGGGGTGGTGGGCCCCCTCTTTAAGAAAGGGGACCGGAGGGTGTGTTCGAACTATAGAGGGATCACACTTCTCAGCCTCCCGGGGAAAGTCTATTCAGGGGTCCTGGAAAGGAGGGTCCGTCGGATAGTCGAACCTCAGATCCAGGAGGAACAGTGTGGTTTTCGTCCAGGTCACGGAACAGTGGACCAGCTCTACACCCTTAACAGGCCTAACAGTAAGTTGGACTCCGCCAGGGCTGTCCTTTGTCACCGATCCTGTTCATAACTTTTATGGACAGGATTTCTAGGCGCAGCCAGGGCGTTGAAGGGGTCCGGTTTGGTGGGCTCAGGATTGGGTCACTGCTTTTTGCAGATGACGTTGTCCTGTTGGCCTCATCAGGCCGTGACCTTCAGCTCTCACTGGATCGGTTCGCAGCCGAGTGTGAAGCGACTGGGATGAGAATCAGCACCGCTAAATCTGAGGCCATGGTCCTCAGTCGGAAAAGGGTGGAGTGCCCTCTCAGGGTTGGGAGTGAGATCCTGCCCCAAGTAGAGGAGTTTAAGTATCTCGGGATCTTGTTCACGAGTGAGGGTAGAATGGAGCGGGAGGTCGACAGGCGGATTGGAGCAGTGTCCGCAGTGATGCGGGCTCTGCATCGGTCCGTCATGGTGAAGAAGGAGCTGAGCCAAAAGGCAAAGCTCTCAATTTACCGGTCGATCTACGTTCCCACCCTCACCTATGGTCACGAGCTGTGGGTAGTGACCGAAAGAACGCGATCGCGAATACAAGCGGCCGAAATGAGTTGTCTGGGCTCTCCCTTCAGGGATAGGGTGAAAAGCTCAGTCATCCGGGAGGGTCTCAGAGTAGAACCGCTGCTCCTCCGCATCGAGAGGAGCCAGATGAGGTGGCTCGGGCATCTGATTAGGATGCCCCCTGGACGCCTCCCTGGTGAGGTGTTCCAGGCTCGTCCCACCGGAAAGAGACCCCGGGAAAGACCCAGGACATGCTGGAGAGACAATGTCTCTCGGCTGGCCTGGGAACGCCTTGGGATCCGCCCGGAGGAGCTAGAAGAAGTGGCCGGAGAGAGGGAAGTCTGGGCATCCCTGCTGGAGCTGCTGCCCCCGCGACCCGACCTCGGATAAGCAGGAGAGAATGGATGGATGGATGGACTCAGAAGGGAAGCTGTTCTCCTCTGATCCACACTGGATGATCAACTTGATCATTTTATTAGTGACTTTAATAAGAGAGTCTAAAAAGAGTCTAATATTGTAATTTAAAAAGAATGAACAGATTCAAGCCCTGAGGGTTGGAACAGTCTGTGTTCAGTAGAAATGAGCTCCATTAGAGTCTGTAGTTGGAGTTCATTTAAAGGATTGAAGCTGTAACACTAGATGGCGCTCTGCTCAGCTCCTGGGAGAGCACACCTGTTTGGTGTTGGACTAACAGGTGTGCTTCATTTGGGGTTGGAGTAGAGTAGAGTAATCTTTTATTATCCCACGAATGGGAAATTTGGGCATTACAGGGCTCTTTATAAAGGACACAGAAAGAATATAGAAAGATAGATGTACAGAAAAATAAGGAAAATATACAAAAATATAAAGAACGAGGAACAAGTACAAGAGCTATAAATAATAAATTATCTATCTATCTATCTATCTATCTATATATATATATATATATATA
>CM029389.1:17204365-17269240 GCA_017165825.1 Hepsetus odoe | reverse complement strand
TGGAGTGTGGATTAGGATAATGATAAGGATGTTTTTTCTTGCATGGTAGAGGTTTTGGGGTCTTTTAGCAGAAAAACTGTGATCTATGAACTGATTCACTTTTTCAAATTTGAGGTTTATCCTTGTAGTTTTTCACTGGGTGGCACTCTTCGAATTTCTACATATTTTTATTAATGATGAAAATTAAATCCACTTTCTGCATTAAATCAAACCCTGTGAATCACTATCAGCCAAAGCGGATGACACATTGCCTAAATTTGCTCCAAATCTCAGATTTAGTGTTTAATAATTTTTTTTTACATTTGTGCTGTATTTGGTGGGATGTCTTGTGGCCTTTTTCAAGCTAAAGACAACAACCTTTTTGAAATAATTAACCTGAAAATACTATTTAGACAGTAAAAAGTCATTTAATTGTGGGTAGATGATGTTTAAAGGGGTCTGTTCTGGAAACAATTTATTAAACATGTTTATACCTAGTTGGCTGTTAAAGACATTTTTAATCTCAGTAAGCTTTATTTCAGTAAGCTTAAAGACAGGATTATTAAAAAATAGCACTTAGACATAAGCAGGCAGGTGAGGTGGGTCCCATTAGAAATAAAACCAAATTAGAGCTCAAGTAGCTGGAAAAATGGGAACAGCTCTGCTCGTGATGTTGGTTTACACACAGAAATACATGTACAACAAAGGGTTAATGGTGCTGGAGTCTATCTCAACACTCAGGCAGAGAAACACTCTGGACAGGCCTAAATGAACTCGTGACACGGCTAATTATATTTCTTGTGTTTGTGTACTCAATATTCAGTAAACACTTCATTTTTCCCAACAGGTTTATCAAGCTGGATCATTGCTTTGGTGTTCTCTGCAGAGATTTTGGTCTTACTGCTCATAAACCTGGCTGCAGTTTGCAAAACGAGGTGGGGAATATAAGTAACTATATTCAGCCAATAGAAACTTGGAAAAATTAATCCTTTAGTGTATTCTATATTTCTACATAATGCGACCTATAAATTATATTGTTTAATATAATCCAATTAAACAAATGAGACAAAAATATTATCCCTGCTAATTTATTTATATAGAAATTGATTCACTATTACAGATCTGTGAGTGGCAAAAGTATGTAAATCTTAGTTTTTTGTATCTCCTTGTGCTGCAACAACTAGAAAGATCTTTCCAGTAACAGTTGATCAGTCCTCCAAACAGAAAACCTTCAGCTCTGGGATTTTTGCGGTTTGCTGATGGGGCAGCGGTGGCCTAGTGGTTAGGGAGTTGGCCCTGCATCGGAAGATTGGGGGTTCGATTCCCTCACAAGTAGGTTGCCCTGAGGTACTCCTGAGCAAGGTACCGTCCCCGTCATGGTGTTTGTGTGCATGGGTTAAAAGCAGAGGTCCAATTTCGTTGTGGTACATGGTTTGCAGTGCTGTGACCTCGCAATGACAAGGGTTGTCACTTTCACTTCAGGTCCTTGCAGATAATTTCTACTTCTTTGTCTTTTGGCAGCTCCCGTTTAGGGGTCGCCACAGTGGATCAGCCGTTTTCCTTTCCTCTGCATCTTCCACTCCATTCACTCTTCTCCACCCATTCCAACCTGCCTGGATTTTCTTCTTTACCTCTCTTCCACACTCACTGTTACTCTGAACTGTTGCTCCCAAGTATTTAAACTCCTCCACCTTTGTCACCTCTACTCCTTCCATGCTAACCACTCCACTTTCCTCCCTTTCATTCACATTCATATATTCTGTCTTTGTCCTACTCACTTTCATTCCTCTCCTCTCTAGAGCATATCTCCATCTCTCCAGGTTCTCCTCAAGCTGCTCCCTACCCTCGTTACAGATCACAATATCTTCAGCAAACATCATCGTCCACGCAGACTCCTGTCTAACCTTGTCTGTCAACCTTTCCATTACTACTGCAAACAAGAATGGGCCCAGTTCTGATCCTTGGTGTAATCCAACCTTTATCTTGAATGCATCCTTCACTCCCACTCCCACTTCTCTTTATCTACTTTATGAACCTGACACTTTTTAAAAATATGATCATGTTTTAGGTCATTAGATATTTATGTAGAAATAAAGAACATTTTTAGGGTGTATAAACTTTCAAGCATGACCCTGCTTTTTTAAATAAGTTGCTTTAGAAGAAATGTGTGATCATGCTGCTGCTTCCTCTCTTTATTTCACTCTGTTCTGTTCTTCATCTACTAGGAAGAAGCGAAAAGTTCCAAAAGGCAATGAAGGAAGTGGTGGACAAACACAGGTTAGACCAAAATGAGCATTTGACCTGAAATAGAATAGGATCTGTACTAGTTTACTAGTCAGGTGGAAGTATTCAGTGTGATGGGCAGGTCTCATTTATAGTCACTGCTCTCAGTTCTGATGGGTGGGTGAGAGCATATGAAGATCTGGCTTAGTGTTTTAAAGCCCAGATATAATCTTTACATTCATAAAATCACTATACAGTCCTGAGAAATTGTACAAGATGTGTTGCATGCTCTCTTTTTAGGCCTAGTTTTGCCATAGTTGCCAAAAGCTGCTTTGTGAAATGTCTGCTCTGTGAATTCTGCCCTGGACGACTGTAAGTTTGAGTTTTGGGAAATAAAGGTGTCTGGGAGCAACAAGAGCTTAGCTGCAAAGTGGTAAACTAAGTTCTCTCACACGGGTTGGATTTGGTGCATTTGCACTGTGCCAAAAGTGTTTTGCTGTTTCATTTTGGGAAGCAAGGTAATTTTGCTAGAGAATTAAAATAAACTAATGAAATAATATTACATGATGTTGAATGATGCATTGTGCTTAATATCCCCACAACTAAAGGTGATCCCATTGTTTTTCACAGGATGGAGAAAGAAGGCATGGTGATCAAACAGAGCTTCAGAATAACAAGGTCACTCAGCCTGTTGAAGCTCAAATGACTGGAGATGTTTAGCTTCTTTCAGCAAGAAACCTAAAAAGAAGTAAGAACTGCTCTTATAAATAATGACGAATCCCTTTCTAGAGATAAAATGTATAGTTTACGTTATATAATGTTAAAATTAACATTTGGGGGGTAAATAGAGACTTTTACTTAACATCAGAGGAAACAGAATGAAGTGGAATCAGGTCTTTACTGTGTTTTCTGTCACAAGTTTACAGTTTAGATCAGTTTAGATATATAATTGTTAAAAGTGAATGAAAACACTTTTTCTCTTGTAACTTGAGATCAGATTGGATTTTCTCAATGCTGCTTGTGTTCTCTTTAAGATTCTTTAGGAAGGAGAAAGCTCTCAAAGATGACCGTGGAGGAAGTGTTGGGAAAAGCAAGGTTTGGCCTAAATAAGTGTTCAAACTCAGTTTTTGGTTCCCCAACCTATTAAAATGTTCATCTATCACCACCTTCAATTCTAATTTTTCACATCTGTTTTGTGTTTAGACACACTTTACAGAAAGCTGGTAAAAAATCAATGTTGAGTAGCTACAAGCTGCTTCTTAAACTGTTAATGTTTTCTAAAATGTTCAGTAGTGCACTCCTTTAATGAGCTAGTAAAACACAAATCCAAAACAACAGTTTTCCCAGCAAATCTTTACCCATGTAACTTTGGAAACATTAAGTATGACTTGGCATCATGTTTCCATCACTCGTATAAACATTCTTACCAAAGTTTTTATTCCTGAAAAAGCTTAACTGCAGTGTTGTTACAGCAAGGTTTCTTTACATTAGTTCACACTGGTATAGTTTCTGGGTCCAAGAACTTTGTAGCTGATTTTTTCCCAAAAGCAATTTAGAACCGTTTAGAAGGGATGATGACATACCTTTTTTTGCAGGGTGTAGAATACACCCTGGGTGCACTCTCTATCACTTCATCTAACTCAATCCAGAATTCTTTTTTCTCTTCATCTCACAACCAATTTGTGGAGCACTAACAACATTCATTATCACACCTTCAACTTCTAGCTTCAAACTCATCACCCTCCCTGATACCCTCTTCACCTCCAAAACACTCTCCACATACTCTTCCTTCAGGATAACACCTCCCCCATTCCTCCTTCCATCCAAACCATAGTTAAACAATGTAAACCCTCCTCCAATACACCTGGCCATAAAATATCAAGCTTCCTTCTTTCCATCATATCAGCTCTCCCTTTACCAGTCATGCTGCCAAATTCCTACTATCATTTCCACTCTCCTTCCCTTCCTTCTCTCCTCCTCGCTCTCCTCTTCTTCTTCTTCTCCTCATTTGGCCAACAGTAGCTCAATTTCCACCAGCACTCTGTAGGCTAACAGTACTGGTGGTGGTCGTTGTTAACCCAGGCCTCGACCGATTTGGTATGGAAGTCTGATTGGTTGTCTGCATGTTGATTTGGCAAAGGTTTTACACCGGATGTCCTTCCTGACATAACCCTCCACATTTATCCGGGCTTGGGACTGGCGCCAAGAAATACACTGGCTTTTGCATTCCTAGTGGCTCGGTTTATCTCCATCATTAAAGTGTTATTGTGAAATGGAAGTGTTTCAAAGCAAGAGCAGCTGTAATAAGAACCCCCAAACAAGGCAGCTGAGTGTTTAAGTGGCACAGACTATTCTTAGCTCTTTGTTTGCTACAGACTTCAAAACTGTTCTTGAAAGCAGCATCAGGATAAGAATTGTATGTTAGGAGCTTCATGAAATGGGTTTCCACGAAAGCACACAAGCCTAAGATCACTCTGCGTGACTCTGGAGTTGTGGAAATGTGTCGCTTAGAGTGATGAATCATACTTCATGATCTGAAAGTCTAAATGAACCTGGGTTTGATGGATGCCAGGAGAAAATGCACAGTGCCAAACAGTAACTTTTGGAAAAGGAGGGTTAATGGACTGGGGAAAAATGTGGAACATTGCTTTTGAGCCAGGCGTTCTTGATGCTGTACCAAATGTTCACACTCAAATCTTTTGGAAAGCCTTCCCAGAAGAGATGAGGCTGTTTCTTTTTTATTCTAATGTCATACTATTTACAATAACAATAGCTTAACCATGGATGTAAAACCTCTACAGGTATCTGAAAAGTCTTATCTGTTATGAAATTTTTATAAATAGATAATTTTATTTAGCTGTACATAAAAGCACCTTTAACAACATTTATTGTAACATTCCTGTTTTCAGCATTATACAACGTCCAATATATTGCTTGTTTATTGTTATGTAACCTTTAACGAAAGTGTCTGAATGGATTCTGCGATTGTAACCAATAAAGTTTCTGCCTCTCCCTGAACTGCTTCTTTGGCTCTGTAATGGTGGCGGGGTACCAGAAGGACGCCAGAGTGGAGCCAGGAGTTCGGAGCACTGTTTTATTGTACACAGGTTACAAAAGCACGACACAAGGACTGCAGTTCGAAGCAGAACCTGGGAACAGGAGAACTGCAGCCTAAACCAAGTTACACAAATCCCAAAAACCTAAACCTAAATCAGAACCACCCTTACACATAGGCTTAGCCTATCCAATGAGCCGCGCTCTGCTCTGACTCATCGGGGCTTAAATAGTCAGCCCCAATGATGCACACCTGTGCCTGCTTAGGCTCCGGTGTGCTCAGTCAGAGTAGAGTGCCCTCTAGCATGCCCAAAACACCCCACACGTGACAGAACCCCCCTGCCCCCCCAAAGGCGTGGCTCCCGAAGCACCAAAACAACCAAACTACATAAAAAAAACAGAAGTCCCTTGTGGGGACACACGGTCAGGTCCACAACAAAAAACACCAAAAGGACCTCTGACCAGTCATGTCAGGCAGCTGGTGGTGGTCGTGAGGGGAATCCCAGCAGTTCCGTCCACCTTTTTGACCGGTGCCTGAACTCGGCTCTGAAGTCCCTGGAGGCTTCGCCTGACTCCGCGGAACGCCTGGACTCGACTGAACCTGAAAGGGAGCTAAACGGAGACGTTACAGGGTTCACAGAGGAAGTCTTTTTCAATGAGTCTAAACTCTGCTTACAACCCGTCAGCCGTGTTCCGCACGTCTCTCCTCCCCGAATCTACGGTGCCGAAGTTCTTGTCCGTTTCCCTGAACTGATTCTTGCTGGTGTCTTTTGCCTTTTTCCTTTTCTTGGTCATACTTCCTGGTCGCTTGGGGCCTGGCGACGCAGTGTCCCAGCTTCTGGTTCCACTATGAGGAGTTCTACTTGGCTCCCTCCATAAGTCACCTTGTTCTGGGTTTGCTGAATTGCGGGGGCGAGCCAACGCTAGGGGGTCTGAAGGCAGCTGCTCCTTCTGCATTCGTTACCTGTTTCTCCGCTGGACTGTTCTCCAGATGCTCTGTTTTGGCTTTTGCCCTCTGGGTTCCAGCAGACACTGGTGTCGGAGAAGTGAGTTGAGATTCGATGAGTGCCAATTTCACTTCCATACCTCTGACCTGTTTTTCTAGCTCGGTGAGCTTGCTGGCCTCATAACGGGCCTCTCTCAGGTCAGCCTGCAGAGCGATGTTGTGGTCCTGCACCAGTCTCAGCTCTGCCCTGCTCTGATGCAACTGCTCCTCCATTGTGGCTATTTTAGCCTCCAGTTTCTCCTGAGCAGTTGGAGTCTCAACTCTCCTTATCTGGCATATGATCTGGTTTCTCTGTTCCTGTGTTCTCCTCAGTCCCTCTCTTTGGAAAACCATCACAGCTTGTATCTCTAATCTGGAGACCTTTCTGCCTTCTCTGAATTTGCTGCTCCTTCCATGACGCTCACCTTTGTCTTGAGCCAAAGTCTCCTCTTTTTCCTTCTCCCCGTCCTTCGAGACCGTGGCATTCACATGTGGCATGGAGGCTCTTTCGGTCAGCTGCTGGTAGTGTCCTGTCAGCAACTCCTCCTGTTCTGCAAATCGAACATTTCTGCAGCTGATCTGCTCACCTCCGAGGTGGGACTGGATTGTCCTCGCCTCTCTGCGCCACACGGCCCGATCCCTCACCAGCTCCTCTCTGAATGACTTCTGCAAGCACATCGCAGCATGTTTACACATCTGACACCTCTGTCCTTGTTGAAGTCCCGGTCTCCACCTTCCGAACCTCCTCTGACGACCACCTGTTGCCCAGCGCGGCTTCTTGAAGACAGATCCCTGCTGGTGCACTCTCCCAGCAGCCTGAATAATGACAGCAGCTTTGCTCATAGCATTAACATTTTTTTGCACTAAATAACCTCTAAAAGCTGCCTGGATGCGTATCGCTGACCTTCTCAACACCTGGAATCTTTCATGTTCACTTTTGCCCCTGATGTAGGACCTATAATATCTTTGAATGAAGATGGCTGACCTCCTTATGGCCTGGTACTTTACTACCTCCCTGTGTCTTCTGAATGCAGCCTGAATCAGGGAAGCTGCCTGATGGTGCAGGATCACCGCCTTTCTGACCCTTTGACCTCTGAAGCAGGCTTGCAGGAACATTGCAGCAGAGCGCAATTTAAAAAATTCAAAAAAGTTTTCTGGCTTCACGTGTGGAACGATACCTCAGCTGAGTTGCAACAACAGTCTGTTTGATGTATAAGTATCGTGCTCGAGCACAGTGAGCCCTGTAAGCACTTTGTATCAGTGGCAGCCTGGTGCTTCAGTTTCAGAGTCTGTCTGGTCTTCATCCCTCGGAATGCAGCTTGTAGAACAACGGCAGCCCTTTTTTTCTCCTTCAAAGACTTCATTTCTTGCCTCATACTGTTGTTAGCTCTATAATATCAGGTAGTACTTTCTGTTTATGTGTTTCCTTACCTGTGCCTGAAGGGTTACTGCAGCCTCATGTTCGATTTTCCTCTGTGCCCGAACTTTCCTCTTCTTCGGTGCAGCAGACTGGTTCGTGGTGCTGGGTTTGGGGGTCGACTCAGTGTTGCCCCTCTCGCTGCTGTGAAGGGCCTTCTTGGTCGACCTCCCCGGTTGCCGGATGCCGGAAGTGTTTTTTTTTTTACTTTGTTGCTGCTACTCACTCTGGTTGTGTTCTCATGTTCAGGGTGCCTAGCCTGCTTCTCCTGAAGTTCCCCTTTTACTGAAGCTAGCTCCTCCTGAAGGGAAAGTATTTGAGATTGGTGACTCTCCTGCAGCTAGTGTGTCACAGCCTGAAGAGAGGCGTTGTCCTCCTAATTTTTCACACTTCGTTTGCAAGGCGGCCAGATTCAGACTTCGTGTACTGATTTCTTGCTTCTTGGTGAGGAGCTCCGCCTCTATTTCCTGGAGCTGCTCGACTAACATGTTTTTGTTCTGTCTTTCTGCGCCCATAACAGACAGCCAGACCTTCTGAGATTCCTGTAGATCGTGTTCTAAATCCTGGACTCTTACAGTTAATACTCCTGCCTGAAATGGCTCCTCTGAGCCGGGAGAATTCTTTATCATAACGTCTCTATTAACTGTGCAGAGAGAATTCCTTACCGCAGCTTCCTTGTTTGGCACCGCCCTCGCTGATGGAGCGCTGTGATTGGAGCTGGGTGCTGTCTTCGCGAATGGGGCGCTGTGATTGGTGCAGAGTGCTGTCCTCGCGAATGGGGCGCTGTGATTGGTGCAGAGTGCCGTCTTCGCGAATGGGCGCTGTGATTGGTGAATGCAGCGGGTTCCACCGATTTCCAGCGTTGTGGTTGGTGGAGAGCAGGAGCCAGAAAAGAAAGAGGCGCGAATGAAGCCTCTTCCTCGAGGCATCGTCCCTTTTTTCTTTGTTTTCGCTGGGTTTTTCCCCTCTGATGACCGTGTTTCATACAGGGCGGGGTCTCCGTGGACAGATCGCTGTGATTGGTGCACAGCGCTGTCTCCGCGGAAGGACCGCTGTGATTGGTGAAGGAGGCAGGTTCCTCCGACACCCAGCGTTGTGGTTGTGGTTGGTGGAGAGCAGGAGCCGGAAAGGGAAGGGGCGCGAACGAAGCCTCTTCCTCGAGTTCCTCGAACTGCAGCCTAAACCAAGTTACACAAATCCCAAAAACCTAAACCTAAACCTAACCCTAACCCTGAATCAGAACCACCCTTACACATAGGCTTAGCCTATCCAATGAGCCGCGCAATAGTCAGCCCCAATGATGCACACCTGTGCCTGCTTAGGCTCCGGTGTGCTCAGTCAGAGCATAGCGCCCTCTAGCGTGCCCAAAACACCCCACACGTGACAGGTTCTTTACCTTTTTTATAAGGACCTTTTTAGAGGTCATAATTTTTTACCTCTTTATATAGCCTTTATTAAAGGCCATATTAACCCTTAAAATAATATAATACGGATTTTAAACATTTTATATAATTTTTAACACAAAACATCTTTATACAATGATTGTTAACATTAATCCATATCCTTAAATAGTCTTTTGCATTAGGGTTGAAGGCTAAAGGTTTGTGG
Organism: Hepsetus odoe; assembly: GCA_017165825.1. Taxonomy (NCBI): domain Eukaryota; kingdom Metazoa; phylum Chordata; class Actinopteri; order Characiformes; family Hepsetidae; genus Hepsetus; species Hepsetus odoe. The sequence goes on along the minus strand of CM029389.1, from coordinate 17,259,974 downwards.
TGAATTATATAAGAGGTTAGACAGAAAGGTGGGAGAAAAGGATCTACACCGATTGGCTAGACAGAGAGACAGAGCTGGGAAAGATGTGCAGCAGATCAGGGCGATTAAGGATAGAAATGTAAACACACCCACAGGTGAGCAGATCTTGCTGAGCAGAGGAGTTTCTGTGGAGTTTCTGACCAGATTGTTTCACACAATCTTGGAAAGTGAGAGGATACCTCAGGAGATGAGACAAAGTGTACTGGTACCTATTTTCAGGGATGGTTGCTCTGGTTCTGAGAGCTTCCTGACTGAAGCTTTAACACAGAAAACAGCAGCTTCAGTGAATTCAGTCAGACTTTACCAACAACAATTACAGGCCACTAGTGCACAATGAAGAAGTTTTATTTTATGTCAGTGTTCGAGTAGTGGCCGAGGTCTTGGGGGGGTCTTTGGTAGAAAAATTATAAAGTGATCCATGAACCGATTCACACGTTTTCACATTATTTGAGGATTATCTCTGTATTTTTTTCACTCGTTAGCAGTCTTTGGTCTTTGGACTTTAGATTAATTATCAATTATATAAATGATTTTATAAATTATTACACTTAAATCCACTTACTGCTTTTATTCAAACCCTGTCAAACACTTTCAGCCACAGGAAATGACATGTTGCCTAATTGCACCTGGAGGAAATGCACTGGACACTTAAATTAAGGAGTTTCAAACAAAATAAACATTGTGGCTTCTTTGTGATGACGAATTATTTTAAAGGTTAATGAGTTAATGAGAGTCACAATAATGAGCTGCTTAATTGGATCAGGTGTTCAGGAAGTGAAAACATTACAGTCAGCTGAGCTGAGGCGGCTCCATGTCCTAAAGTAACTGAATGGTGTTCACTCACAGGTCTGCTTGGTTGATATTGCTGCTCATTTAATACGTTTCTTTTCGTCTACAGGAACCTCTTCAAGCAGCATCACTCTGCAGGTTTTTTTTGGAGTGCTTCTGGTTGCTTTCAATCTTTTGGCCTTTGAGCCTGTAATTTACAGGTGAGACTCAAACAATACAGTCTGAACTGTCTGAACATCACACAATGTAAAATATATAATATACAACAGAATAATAATTATACAATGAACATTAACACAATTAAAACATCCAGTGGATAGGGAGTTGCCCCTGCATCGGAAGATTGTGGGTTCGATCCCCTCAGCGCGAGGTTGCCCTTGAGCAAGGTACCGTCCCTGTCACTGCTCCCCGGGTGCTTTCAATAGCTGCCCACTGCTGCATGGTGTTCGCATGGGTTAAATGCAGAGGTTCAATTTCGTTATGTGTGCTGTGCTGTGACCTCGCAATGACAAGGGTTGTCACTTTCACAGAGAAGCATTTTGTGGCTCATAAACGAGTTTAATAAATTTATGAGCTGATAGTAGCAGTTTTAATGTGATGATGTAAAATCAGAGTATAAAGGTATGTGGGCGGGGCTGATTTAGTACTCTGGAGATGCAGGTCAGTGACATCCTACAGTCTTACAACATGTTACTTTTTAGTGTCAGTGAGAGTTTTCCTGGTTAAAGACTTAATCATCCAGTTAGGCTGGTCTTATAAGAAGTGCAACCAATTTCCACCTAATTTTGCTGGACAAACAAGTACAAGTTTGCTCATATAGACTGTTGCGCAAAAATAACACAAGCCAGGATATGAAACACCCCTTTGATTTGCTTACTGTAACGATGGGGTGTTGCAGGCTGGAGATCAATGCAGAGCTGAGAGCTTCATACTGAACTTTAATAATGGAAATAACATGTACAGAACTCATAAACTAAACATATTGAACATAAAGTGTAAACGATAACACAAATAAACACAACGATAAGCACACAGAATGACCAGCACCCTGCTCTGACTCATAGGGGCTTATAAAGCCAGCCCCCGATGAGGCACACCTGTCACTCAAGGCACAGGTGAACACAATCAGAGCAGGGCACCCTCTACCGTCACACTTACTGCCATATAATGAATTCTCGATCCTTAATAATGAATAGCCCTGAAGTTTTGTTCCATGCCTTATTAAGCTGTAAATAAGACTTAACCACCTTATTCCTGCCACTTTCCTAAGTTGGGGTGAAGATGTCATTACTCCATTACCACATAGGTGCTGTCCAGTGTTATTTTAACAAAAACATACAAAAAACAAACATTTAACCTTTTCAAAGAACCGTGGATCTTTCTCACATGATACGCTCAGGAAGCGACTTAAAGATATTTCAAACACATGAATGAACAGATGGAGCTTTCAGTTCTCAGCTGCATCCAAATACTGACACAAACCTCTTCTCCTGTTTGCTGTCCTTGGTTTTGTCTGATCTGAATCCTGGGTTTCAGTAAAAGCCAGTAGAAATGACTGACATTTGGATTCTCAGAGCCACCACATCATAATCAAGTGTGTGCTTGACTGTTTTTGTAAAGGATGATGGATGCTTTAAGAGGAAAGAAGCTTTAAGAGGCAGATTGTTTCATACCGAATCAACTCTGAACTATTCTGTTCACATCTTTAGATTAAAATAAAAATCCCTTTACTTTTGTCCTTGTCTTACAGTGTGTCACTATTTAAGTTTGTTGACCTAAATCTGACCCCAGAAGATGGTCAGCAGCTTCACCTGCAAACAGTTACATTTTTAATTGAAACTGGAAGGGAGACCACGTTGACTTGTGTTTGACTTGTTTATTGTTGGTGAAGTGCTAAAGGCAAAAAACAGAAGGTGTAAATAACGATGACATTCAGAAATATTGGTGGAAAACCATTAACGGGTTGGAATAATGTACATTTTAAAGGAGGAGAGAGACATTTGAATTGTATTTAAATTCTGAGGTTGGGATGAGCAAACTGAACCATGACTGCTGAAACTTGTCATTAGTGTGGTTTTGCTGCATTTCTTTGACATCAGATGATTTCTTATTTAGAATAATAATCATAAAAATTTGTTTGAACACAGCACAACACAATGCAGCCAATGAGAGCTGCGCTAACATGGGTCAGTCTTAAAGGCACAGAAACAGTTTGATTAATTTTAAGGGACAAAGAAAGATTGGAAGAGACACTTGAAGAAATCATCTCTATTTTCAGTAAATAAAAGCACATGAATCTATTTCTTTAAGAATAAAAATGAAAAAAATGAGCAGAACAGTTTAATGAAACAGCAGGTCATTCTGGTTATTCTGTCTTAATGAAATACAAACACCAACATCAGATGTTCTCTAAGAGTTCAGATCTCACAGTTGTCCACGCTGTCCCCACACTTCTCTCTAATGTCGTAAAGAAGATTAAACACTTGTGGGTTGTTGGGTTGGAGCATTTCTTTTAGACATAGTTTTTTTTTTTCTGTGTGAGAGGACTCCAGCTCACTGGCGCTGCTCCCCGGACCACTGCTGATCTGGCACAGAACATTAAAGGTAAGCGTTTTTTCAGATTCCGCTGCCTTTTAGTTCAGTTGAGGTTCTGTGTTACAGACCAGTGGAGGGGGGAATTGGGCAACTAGGAGATCTGTGTACCCCTCCAACAATGACCTGAATTTAATATTTATGTTTATTAAAAAGATAGTAAATGTGTGTTTCATAAATAAATACATTATACTCCTCAAATTGAAAACTTGGGGTGACCGAGTGAGAGGGTGAAACCTATTCTGAGATCATTTTTCTCAGCTGTGGTCCAACTTTAAATAGTCTAATCTGAGCACATGTGCCAGTATTGACTTAACCCTTTTAGGGCAGTCAGCTTTAAAGCCTGTAGTTTATTATTGGTCACGCTGAGCGCTGGTAAAAGCCTGAGAGATGGCTGGTAGCTCTGGTGAATACGCAGACTCTGAGTAAAGTGAGCTGACGAATCTGACTTTCTTCTGAAATTCCTGAGAGGGCATTGACGGTGGGTCTGATAGGCTGCTAGGATATATGGCAGTCGTTTCGAGAACAAGAAGTTGAAAGATTGTATTTTCCTTTGCTGTTTGTTTAAGAATGAAATAGGAACGGTATTCCTACGTGAAGTTGATGTGTGTCTCTGTCTTAAGATAAACTCTTGTAGCAGTCGCATTGTGTACATTTCCCTCACAACAGACCGGACGGCAGGGTTTACATCCAGAACTGTGGTTTGCGTTGTACAGTTTAATGAAGTACTGCGTGATTGTTGTATCTAAAGGTTTATCCATAGAGAACTGAAGGAGTAAGATTTGTGTATATACATATATTGCAGCTGCCAAAAAAAGAGCTATGAATGTGGAGGAGAGAGAGAGAGAGAGAGAGAGAGAGAGAGAGAGAGAGTGGTCACTTTGAGAAGAGCTACTATGTGTATGTATGTGTGTGTGTAACTGCAGTAGTTCTGGTGAGTGTGTGTAGAGTCTTGGGTGATTGTCGGTAGGAGAGGCGTTAAGGAGAGTGTGTAAAGGAGTGCATCTGTGTGTCTGTTTGTGTCTGTGTGTGTGTCTGTGCGTGCATAAGTGTGATGTGTGAATTTTAACAAAGGCCTTATAAAAGTTCAAAGTTATTTTTGAGTCCTTTTTTTCTATAACAATTAAGCAGAATTAGAGCAAGAAAAAAGCAAGAGGAACATTGTCATAAATACATTTGAAGGGTGAGGGTCCATGAAGCGGTGAACAAGAAAATTGGCCCAACGCCCAGAACTTCCTCTGTTAAAGGTTGGCTGAGTGCCAAAAAATATTTGGTGCTGAGGTGCTGATGCTAAAAGAATCAATTGCAAGGTAAAAGCATCACTTATGAATTATTAAATAATTAATAGGTTAAGTAGCTGAAAAAAAAAACCCCACAAAAAACAAAGGAGGGGTCAAACAGGATCAAAGAGAAAAGATAACAAAAAAATCTAAAGGGAAGATTCTTGAGGGACAGAGTAAGGTGAAATCACCTGTCGAGAAGATGTGTGAAAAGAACCCCTTGATTGAAGATAAAATCCTGAAGAAAAGTCAAAAGTTGGCTAAACGAAGAAGAAGGCACATATGACGTTGGACGTTGTGAAGCCCTGGAGATTCTCATCCTGAACCACAAACCAAAGGACAGATCCAGTAAACGACAAGCAAAGCGACAGGATGAATGAAAAATTCTAAAATTGTTTAAGAAAAAAGGAGAAGAGGATTTCAAAAATGTCAAAAAAGGATGAAAGGAGATTAAGAAGAAGAAACAGAGAAGAAGTTGAAAATGTATGATACTCCTCCTCCTTATGCAGGACATTATCCTGTCATTGAAGGGAAGTTTGATATTTCACAGATGACAAGAAGGAATCAGAACAAGAAGAAGATGTAGCAGCCTTGGAAGATGAGAAGAAAATCTCAAAGGAAATCAAGAGAGCACCCATAATCCCACATACCCTCCACAAAGGGGAGGAGCCGTACTGCATAGGGAAAGTGAGAGGGAGTAGGCAGAAGAGAAGTGAGACAATATATCCAGACCTTACTAAATTACACCAGGAGTGGAGAAGTGCAGTACACGAGAGTGAAGAGGCAGCAATGAAAGAGGCACGGTCAGTGAGAGGTGATAAGGAAGAAGTTATAAGAGAAATAGAAATGAGAGGAGAGTAGGATAGAGTGCACCAAGGGGGAGGCCCAAAAGTGGGCGACACGTTTTGATGATTCTATCCAAAGAATAAGTAAATCAATGACTAATTTGGATGAAATTTTGCAATGGGGAGAAGAAGTCCAAGGAGATGTGATGAAGGTGATATATCAGAAAGTGAAGAGGACACTGAGATTCAGGTAGAACCATGAGATTAAGAGCTCTTATGAGATTCAGAGCTGGAAGAGAACACGGGATGGTACAGGTGCCAATACAAAAGGGAAGACATGCTCACTACATACCATGGCAGACCCAGGATCTGGCGGGGTTGGTCAATGGTTTGCCTGATCTGCATGAAGGGGCCCAGAAGTGGATTCTGGACTTTGAAGAAAAGACACTTGGCCGTCTCCTAGCCATAGGAGATGTGACAGCCTTATTGGCCAGAATAGTTGAACAAAAGGCAATGGAAGACATCATGACAAAAGCAGGTATGGAGCATCATGCTGTCACTGCAATCTGTGATGGTGTGGAGTCTAATCCATACCAAAACAGACTGTGGAACGCAATGAGAGACGTTTTTCCAAGAAAATTAGGCCTGAAGTCTCTGAAAGGTGAGCCAATAGGAGAGACTGAAAATCCCTCTGCTTATGTACATCGTATGATAAAGATGTGGAGAACAGAGACAGGAAGTGACCCAGATTAAGACAACCTCAGGAAAGTGGTCTTTTGGACATTGGTCCTGGATGGCCTTCCAGAAAATGTCAAATGCAAACTGCAAGATGTAGTGGGACTGACTGAAAAGACGTTTAATGAGTTTGTGGCTCATGTGACACATGCGGTGGATAAACACAGGCAAAATGAAAAGAGAACTAAAGAACATGAAGTGCTGAGAAAGGTGGCACAGCTCCAACAGGGAGAACTCTCAGGAAAAGTTAAGAAAAAAGGGGGAAAAGACTCAAGCTGCAGTTGTGGAAGAAAAGACATTGCAGGGACCTCAAATGCCAGTGACACCAAATCCTGCCTCATCTGTGAGTCAGTAATTGAATGGAGTCCAACAACCATCACAGTCCACAACTCCCTCAGTTCCAGTCATCAATGTGTATGCACAGCCTGGTGGAAGTGGACCAAGCCAACAGAAATCTAGAGGCAGAAATCAGCAGTGACAGCCTCAAGGCCCATCTGGAGTTTGTTGGGGGAGTGGACAAACAGGGCACACCTGAAGGAGATGGGGACCTGGAGTGCAGGGAGGTGCAGCCTGGTGAACTCCTCAAAGTATGGGTCAAGAACTGTCACAGCAAAACCCAAATTTAGGACAACCATGGACAGGAGGGAATCAGAACCCTGCCTGGTCTGGATCAAATTCTAATTGTTCTCACTACCTGTTGTAGGGACTTGCGGTCTAAGACGTTGCAGTTCCCATCCCAGGCAGTAATGCAGCTGCTCTCGATGGTTCCTCTGTAGAAAATGGTGAGAATGGAAGGTGGGAGATGGGCTTTCCTCAGTCTGCATAGGAAGTACAGACGCTGCTGGGCTTTTTTAGTGATGTTGAGCTGGTGTTGAGGGTCCACGTGAGGTTGTCAGTTATGTGAACACCAAGAAACTTGGTCCTCTGGACCGTCTCCACAGGTGAGGTGTTGATAATAAGTGGAGCGTGGTCCCGACGTGATATTTTGAAGTCAACAACCATCTGTATAGTCTTGTCGACGATCAGAGACAGGTTGTTGGTTCTGCACCACTCCGTCAGTTGTTGTATCTCCTCTCTGTAGGCCGCCTCATCTCCACCGCTGATCAGACCCACCACTGTTGTATCATCAGCGAATTTGATGATGTGGTTCGAGCTGTGCTTGGCTGCACAGTCGTGGGTCACCAATGTGAACAGCAGTGGGCTGAGCACACAGCCCTGAGGGGCCCCTGTGCTCAGCATGATGGTGTTGGAGGTGCTGCTACTGATCCAGTTACATTCAGGCCCAGCAGGCTCAGCTTCTCACTCAGATGCTGAGGGATGATGGTGCTGAATGCTGAACGTCGATGAACAGCATTCTGACATAACTGTCCTTTCTGTCCAGATGAGAAAGGGTCAGGTGGAGGGTGGTGGAGATTGCATCGTTCGTTGAGCGGTTGGGATAGTACGCAAACTGCAGGGGGTCCAGTGAGGAGGGGATGTGAGTCTTGAAGTGCCTCATGACCAACCTCTCGAAGCACTTCATGATGACAAGTGTGAGTGTGACGGGACGAAAGTCATTGAGGCAGGAAACAGAAGATTTCTTTGGCACAGGAATAATGCTGGTGGTCTTAAAGCACCTGGGATTAACAGTGGTGCTCAGAGATGTCAGAGATGTTGAAAATGTCAGTGAGAACATCTGCCAGCTGTTCTGCACATCTTCTGAGCATACGACCTTGAATGTTCTCTGGACCAGCAGCTTTCCTTGCGCAGAAGTGGAGGAGTCACCTACACAGGCAGGTGGAGTTGGTCCTGTAGTCCTGTAGTCCTGTAGTTGGTGAGGGCGCCGCGTGTCACCAGCCATGGATTTCCCATGGATTCTGGATGTGTGTGAAAGCTCGCTTTGCTGCTCTGATGGCCTGAGACAGTCCTCAGGAGTCTGCGCACCTCCACAGTCAGTCTCTGTCGCGGGGGAGTGCTGGAGTCCATCCCAGCTCACACAGGGCGATGGGTGGGGGACACACCCTGGGCCCATTGCAGGGAGGAGCGTGACGGGGACGGCACCTTGCTCAAGGGTACCTCAGGGCAGTTCGAAGGGGTTCGAACCCCCGATCCTCCGGCCAACGCCCTAACCACTAGGCCACCGCTGCCCCCACCTCCACAGTCATCCATGGCTTCTGGTTGGGTCGTGTTATGATGAACTTGGAGACAGTAACATCCTCAATGCACTTGCTGGTGTAGCCAGTTACTGAAGCTGTGTACTCCTCCAGGTTGATGGAGTCACCGTAGGTTGCAGCCTCCCTAAACATTTCCCAGTCGGTGCGTTTAAAGCAGTCCTGAAGAGCAGAGATGGCTTCTGTGGGCCAGGTCTTTACTTGCTTCAGGGTGGGCCTCACACACCTGACGATGGGTCTGTACGCTGGAATCAGCAGAACAGAGATGTGGTCTGAGTGTCCAAGGTGGGAGCGGGGCTCCGCTCTGTATGTGCCGGCCATGTTTGTGTAAACACAGTCCAGCGTATTTTCCCCCCTCGCTGCAAAGTCCACATCTTGGTGAAATTTAGGGAGAACTGACTTGAAATTTGCATGATTGAAATCTCCAGCCACAATAAATAATCCGTCCGGATGGGAGTTTTGGAGCTTGCTGATCGATAGGGGTGGCGGTGGTCTAGTGGTAGGGTACTTATGGACCTACGGACCTCTGGATCAAGGTGGGTTCGAATCCTAGCACTACCACCAGTGAAATCCTGAGCAAGACCCTTAACCCTGAGTTGCTCCAGGTGGACTGTAACTAGGACATGTAAGTCGCTCTGGATAAGAGCATCTGCTAAATGCAGTAAATGTAAATCCTGTGAGGACTTCAAGCAAGAGTTAATACTAGCACAGCGTTCGTACACCATTGTGTGTTTACGTAAACGCACAGCCCCCCTCCGCGACTCTTGCCGGACAGAACAGTGTTTCTGTCCGAGCGAAACTGAGCTGAATGGCGGTGTCCAGAATGCTGTCGCTGAGCCATGTCTCCGTAAAAACAAAAACACAGCAGTCTCTGTGCTCACGCTGGGTGTTCAGCTGGAGTCAGTCCAGTTTATTATCCAGGGAGCGGACATTGGCGAGGAGGCCTTAAGCTGAGCCCGGACCCCAGCACGCTTGCCGCGTTTCTGTTTCCTCTCACACCACTTTCAATGTCCTCTCAGTCGGCCAGGTACAACAGGTGATCTCGGGGACTGAAGGCCTGGTCTTCGCAGCAAGCCGAGTTCCTGTAGCGTTGTTCGGAGATTCGCTGGAAGACTGTATCCTGGTTGATTCCTGAGCTCCAGCAGTGTTTGGCAGTTATAATTAAGAACATTCACAGTTGTAATGCTCATGTGCAAGTCTTCTGATGAAAAGTTGTCGGATGAAAGACTTTTTTACAGACTTTAGCACCAAAGTTTGGACCCCGGAGCGGCCGCAGCGTGTTACCGCATGTTACTGCATGTTACTGTGTGTTACAGTGTCGCCATCTTGGTGACATGTGTTAATGTTTTTTCTGATTCAGCATATGCTCATGGAGTTACACATATGTTTGGGGCAGTATGGAAACAGCAAGGATTTAAGAAGGCTGATGGTACCCCAATACAACATTTGCAGCAAATATTGGATTTGATAAGTACCATGATGCTGCCAGGAAGACTGGCAGTAGTTAAATGTCAGACACACAAAAAAGGAAATTACTATGTGATAAAGGGGAACAATTTGGCTGATGAGGAGCTAAAAAGGCCTCTAAGTGTGAGGATCCGGTGATGGCCCCAATGGTAGCAATGGAGTCATAACCACACTTGATGATTTGGTAGAAATGCAGCGACAAGCAACATTGTATGAAAAGACTATGTGGAGTAACAGAAGAGCTAAACAAGATGGAAATGGATTATGGAGAAATCATGAAGGGTTGTTGATTGCACCTAACACATTACTAACAATACGAATCACTAATGCTCATGGATTGGATCATTGAGCAAGAAGAGAAGTGGTGAGAAAAATAAAGAAACAAGGATTTTGGTCTCCAAATTTACAGGCAACAGTTATGAGTTATTGAGTTATTGAACAGATGCGATGTTTGTGCTCAAAATAATGTGCAGAAGGGGATCAGCTACCCCAGCTGGACACATACCAGTACCTACAGGACCGTTCAACATCTGGTGATTGATTATGTGGACATGATTAAAAGGGTGAGAGAATACAGGTACATGCTTGTGGTTATTGATAGATTAAGTAGATGTGTAGAAGCAACCCCATCCAAAGATCAAGGTGCTGGAACTGTTATTACCTTTTTGATGAGAGAAGTCAACCCAAGGTTTGGAATTCCATCGCAAATAAGTTCAGACAATGGATCAGCTTTTATACGACAGACTGTAAAAAGGTATTACAGCAATTGAGAATCAAACAACGATTTGGATGTGTCTATCACCCCCAGTCTCAAGGGATGGTGGAAAGAGTTAATGGGACTCTAAAAGCAAAGATAAATGAAATCTGTGTGGAAACTGGATTTAATTGGATGGATGCTCTACCCTTAGCTTTGATGCATTACTGAATGCAAGCTAACAGAACCACTCATCTGACCCCACATCAGATGCTTACTGGTAGACACATGCCTGTACCCCATCTGAGGGAACCCTATCAGGGACCTCCCTTGGAACAATTGGAAGCAGAGCTGAGAGCATATATGAGACAACTAACTGCTGTACATAGAGCTATTTATCAACAGGAGCTAAGGCATGCTCTGGAACCAGAGGAGGAGCCAGCAAACCCTTTGAGACCAGGGGACCAGGTATCCATCCATCCATCCATTCTCTTCTGCTTGGAGAGAATGGATGGCCCCTCCTGGATGACTGAGCTTCTCACCCTATCCCTAAGGGAGAGCGCAGACACCCTGCAGAGGAAACTCATTTCAGCTGCTTGTATTCGCGATATCGTTCTTTCGGTCATTACCCACAGCTCGTGACCATAGGTTTTAGTGAAAATCCCTTTACTTTTGTCCCTGTCTCACAGTGCCTCACATTCCTGAGGTCACAGAGTTTGTTGACCTAGAATCTGACCCCAGAAGCCCCCCAGGAAACATCCAGTAGGAAAGAGTTACAGCTCTGCTTAGGCAGCTGCACTCATAAAATAGGGGACACATCTGTGAAAAAACACTTTTAAGTGGGGGCCTGGATGGGTGGATGCCTTGAAATTCAGATGAGTGAATTTCAGATGAGTGAATTTTGACTGAAGGCCTTAAAAGAGTGTGATTTTTGTATATTCTTTTCTATAACAACTGAGCAGAATTAGAGCAAGAAGAAAGTGAGAGGAACATGGTCATAAACACATTAGAAGAATGTGTTTAACACCCAGAAATTCCTCTGGTAAAGATTGGCTGAGCGTCCAGAAAGTGTTGTACTGAGGTGCTGATCTTAGGAGAATCAATTGTAAAGAAAAAACATCACTGGTAAATGATTAAATAATTAGGTTAAGTGTTTAAAGAAAATAAATAGATAAATAAAAATAAATAATTAAAATATACTATAATAGTAATAATAGTAATATTAGTTGTAGTAATAATAATAACATTATTAATAATAATAATAGTCAAAGTAAAGTCAAAGAGTCTCAAAGAATAAGGATGAATAAGACAACTAAAGTGAAGACCCTTGAGGGACAGGGTAAGGTGAAAACACCAGTAGAGAAGATGTGTGAAAGGAACCCCTTGATAAAGGATAAAGTTCTGAAGATAAATCAAAAGTGGGCTAAGCGTACCAAGGGTTTAAACACTAAATGGCCATCAGAAGGCACATATGATGTAACACTTTGTGAGGCCCTGGAAATTCTCATCCTGAACCACAAACCAAAGGACAAATCCAGTAAATGACAAGCAAAGCGACAGGACGAATTAGAAGTCTTAAAAATGTTTAAGAAGAGAGGAGAAGAGAACCTTCGGAAAGTTATTAACGGAAGACAGGAGATTAAAGAGAGAAAAGAAGAAACAGAGAAGAAGTTGAAGATGTATGATACCCCTCCACCTTATGTAGACACAGTATCCTGTCATTGAAGGGAAGTTTGATATTTCTGGACAAGTGACTGTGACAGATGACAAAAAGGATCCAGAACCAGACGATGAACAAGAAGCAGTCTTGGAAGAGGAGAAGAGAATCTCAGAGGATGCTGAGAGAACACCCAAAAACCCACCGACCCTCCACAAAAGGGAGGAGCCTTACTGCTCAGGGAGAGAGAGAGAGAGTAAGCAGCAGAGCAGTGAGACAGTATATCCAGATCTTCATAAATTACAACAGGAGTGGAGGAGTGTAGTACTAGAGAGTGGAGAGACAGCAAGGAGAGAGAGGGAGTCAGAGGCACGGTCAGTAAGAGGTGATGAAGGAAGGGCTGAGCAGACAGAATGGGAAGACAGTAATGATGAGGGTGTGTTGGATTGTCACAGGAAGTACAGAAAACAAATAAGAAAGGAGAGGGAATTAAAGGATATGGAAAGGATGATACAAGAAGAGGAAAGGAGAATGAGGACTGAGCTGACTAAGAGAAATAGAGATGAAAGAAGGGTAGGATGGAGTGCACCAAGGTGGAGGCCCAAAGACTGGATGACACAAAGTCTTGATCATTCTATCCAAAGACTAAGCAAATCAATTACTAATCTGGATGAAATTGTGCACATTGCAATGAAAAGAGAAAGTCCAAAGAGACAGAGTAGAAGGGATAATGGGGCAATATCAGAAAGTGAAGAGGACACTGAGATTCAGGTAGAGCCAAATATGAGATTAAGATCGGGGAGAAAATATGGGATGGTACAAGCACCTATATTGATTAAGGGAAGGCATGCTAATTACATACCATGGCAGACCCAGGATTTGGAGGGGTTGGTCAATAGCTTCCCCGATCTGCATGAAGGGGCTCAGAAGTGGATACTGGACTTTGAAGAAAAGACACTTGGGCGTCTCCTTGCTATAGGAGATGTAAAAGCCTTATTGGCCCGAACAATTGGTCAAAAGGCAATGGAAGACATCATGACAAAAGCAGGCATGGGGCATCAAGCAGTGGATGCAACCAGTGATGGTGTGGAATTCAATCCATACAGAAACAGACTGTGGAACGCAATGAGGGAAGTCTATCCAAGAAAATTAGACCTGAAAACTCTGAAAGGAGAACCAATAGGAGAGACTGAAAATCCCTCCGCTTATGTTCATCGCATGAAAAAGATGTGGAGAGCAGAAGCAGGAAGTGACCCCGATCAAGACAGTCTCATGAAAGTGGTCTTTCGGAAAGCGGTTCTGGATGGCCTTCCAGAAAAAGTCAAAAGCAAACTGGAAGATGTGGTGGGACTGACCGAAAAGACTTTTGATGAATTTGTAGCCCATGTGACACACACTGTGGATAAGCACAGACAAGATGAAAAGAAAATCAAAGAACAAGAGAAAGAAGTGCTGAGAAAGGTGGCACAGCTTCAACTGGGAGAACTGACAGGAAAGGCTAAGAAAAGGGGGGAAAAAACTCAAGCTGCAGTCGTGGAAGAAACGCCATTGCAGGCATCACAAATGCCACTGACTCCAAATCCTGCATCACCAGTGAGACAGCAACTGGATGGAGTTCAACAACCACAGCAGCACACAACTCCCTCAGTTCCAGTCATCAATGTGTACACACAGCCGGACGGAAGTGGACCAAGCAAGCCGAAATTCAGCGGACAACAGCAGCGGCAGCCACAAGGTCCACTTGGAGTGTGTCGGGGATGTGGACAACAAGGACACACCCGAAGGAGATGTTCAGTAAATCCATGGAAGGGACCTGGAGTGCGGGGAGGTGCGGGTTGGCGGGCTCCCCAAATTGTGGGTCAGGAACAATCACAGCGAAACCCATATTTAGGACATCCATGGACAGGAGGGAATCAGAACCCTGCCTGGACTGGATTAAATCAAAACTCCAGCCCAGTAAATTACTGGGGTGGACAGAATGGGTGCTAGGGAGGCCCAGAGGATCCTACAGGGAAGGGTCAGCTCTTATTGACAAGCAAGGGAGCTGATGGGGAACCAACGCTGCAGGTTCAGGTAAATGGCAAAACTATACCCATTATGATAGACACAGGAGCTTGTTATACATGCCTAAATTCAAATTATGCCATTAACCTCCCCAGGTCAGGAAAATTCGTAAAGACCGTAGGATTCTCGGGACAAGTGCAGCTAATACCAGTAACAGCTCCAGTTAAAGTAACGGTGCAGGGAAAAGCAATCAATTTACCAATCTTAGTTTCAGAACAAACTCCAGTAAATTTATTAGGGAGAAACGCTTTGTGCCAGTTGGGTTTCCAGATTTGGTGTACGCCTGATGGAGTTTATGTGGATGAAATGGCAGTCAGTGCTCAGATGAATGTGACATTAGGAAAAGAAGCTAATGTGTATTGGTTAGGGGAAATAGAAGAGCTAGTACAGGAAATAATGAGTCTATGGGGGAAGTTTATTTTAGTGCAGATACCAAAAGCAAGAGACCCCAGATTAGAATATCACTGTACTATGATTTATGATAAAGGCCAGAATGAGATGCTGGAGGAAGAATGGCTTAGAAGGACTGCAGGAACAAAAGTTAACCTTAAAATTAGAAGTGTGGTTATAGGGACAGAGGGAGTGTCACGTGTGTTAGGTTTTGGGCACGCTAGAGGGCGCTCTCTGTCATGTGTGTGGTGTTTTGGGCACGCTAGAGGGCGCCCTCGGTCACATACAAGGTGTTTAGGGTACGCTAGAGGGCGCTCTGTTCTGACTAAGCACACCTGAGCCCCTGCGGGCAGGTGTGCATCATTGGGGCTGACTATTTAAGCCCCGATGAGTCAGAACAGAGCGCGGCTCATTAGGTAGATCAAACCTACGCGTAACGGGTGGTGGTTGTGTAAACTTTGTGTCGTTTGTATAACCTTGGTGTCTATGACTAGGTATAGGTCGCCTAGTATAGACCACTTAGTATCTAGGGCTAGACTGCAGTTCCCCAGTCATAGGGTTTCATGTGTAGAACTGCAGTCTCCCGTTCCCTGTGTCTTGTTTGTTTTGTCACTGTGCGTAATAAACTCCTGTTCAGAACTCTTGGCTCTGACCTGACGTCCCTCCAGTACCACGCCACCGTTACAGAGAGCAGCGCTTCAAGTGGAGGAAAATGAGTTCATCAATGAGTGGTATGATGTTGAAGGAGCAAGACCTCATGTGACGCTGCTAATAAATGAAGGGTTTGAGTCAAAGGAGTTGGGAACAATGGTTAAAAGAGCAGAAGAACTGAAGTGGGAGAAGACACAAAATCCATTGATACTGTGTGCTGAAGATAATTCAATGATCAAAGTGTTGTGTGAATTGGATGTGACAGCAACACCACAGGCAGTAGCAATCACTAGATCTGAAAATGATGATGTCTGGAAGCAAATGAGTGCACAATTGAAGGAAGAAGAAGATTCCCTGAAGAAACAAATGATTAAGCAAGTCCCTGAAGAACTGTGGTCGCGACATGAAGCAGATGTGGGACTGGTAAAGTCAGCCTCACCAGTTCAGATCAGATTAAAACCTGGAGCATAACTACCTAGGAGAGCTCAGTATCCATTAAAACCAGAAGCTGAGCAGGGAATAGAGAGAACTATACTGGGGCTGGTAGAAGCAGGAGTACTGATAGAGATGAGAAGCCCATGTAACACCCCTATACTCCCAGTACAAAAGGCAGATAAAACTAAGTGGCGATTGGTGCACGATCTAAGAGCAGTAAATGCAGCGGTGGAAGACTGGCAAGCGGAAGTGCCCAATCCACACACATTACTTATGAACATTCCACCGGATGCAAAGTACTTTACGGTAATAGATTTGTGTTCTGCATTTTTTAGTATTCCAATAGCAAAAGAGTCGAGGTATCTATTTGCATTCACGTACAGAGGGAAGCAGTACAGTTATACAAGGTTACCACAGGGATTCAAACATTCCCCTCATATATTTAATCAAGTCCTGAGACAGGATCTACAGGAACTGGATTTAACCGGCACAATGTTACAGTATGTTGATGATTTAATCTTGTGTTTCCCGACAGTAGAAGAATGTCATGAAGACTCTGTTAAAGTTCTCAGAAAATTAGCTGAGGGGGGACATAAGGTGTCACAAGCAAAATTACAATATTGCCAACCACAGGTAGAGTACCTGGGGCGGCTGGTGGCACATGGAACAAAAGCAATAGCCCCTTCGCAGCTGGAGGGAATCAGTAAAGCACCACAACCACTGACAGTGGGACAGATGATGTCATTCCTTGGGATGACAGGGTTTAGTGCAGAATGGATTGAAGATTATGCAATAAAGACTGCACCCTTGAGGGGACTGATAGCAGAAGCAGGATCGAAGACATTAAATGCTCCATTGAAATGGACATCTGATGCTTATGTGGCGTTTGAAACTCTGAAGCAGGAAATACAAACGGCACCAGTGCTAGCTACACCAGATTATGATAAACCTTTTTGTTTGTTTTTTGCTAATCGCTGTGATGGATTTGCTTCAGCAGTGTTGATGCAGGAGACGTGTAGTGGTCGAAAGAAACAGCCAATAGCTTATTATAGCACTAAACTAGATGGAGTGGCTCAGGGATGGCCACCATGCTATCAGGGTTTAGCAGCAGTACATTATGCTTACGAGAAAGCTTCAGTTCTGACGATGGGGTTTCCAGTGATCATCTATTCCCATCATAAAATCATAGAGCTGATCGAGAACAGCAGGTTTGTTTGAACACAAGCAAGGAGTTTGCAGTATTCGTTTTTGCTTACATTTCCAGATGTGACTCTTAGGAGATGTAATACAGTTAATCCTGCAGAATTATTACCTTTCCAGTTTGAAGGAAAACCGCATGATTGCATAGCTAGTTCATTGGCGTTCTCTAAGTTAAGACCTGATTTGGAGTCTACACCAATTCCGGAAGCAGAAGTGACTTATTTTGTTGGTGGATCCTGTTTTAGGTATCACTTGGGGAACCATGCGGGATATGCGGTGGTGAGGAAAGGAAACGGAGATGTTTTTGAGGTAGAAAAGGCCGAAAATTGTCCTCAGCCATGTTCTGCCCAACTAGCAGAATTGAAGGCAGTAACCGAGGCGTGCAGATTGGCAAAGGGAAAGAGTGTTAATGTTTTTACTGACTCAGCGTATGCTCATGGAGTTACACATTTATTTGGGGCGGTATGGAAACAGCGAGGTTTTAAGAAGACTGATGGTAGCCCAATACAACATTTGCAGCAAATACTGGAGTTGATGAGTGCTATGATGCTGCCAAAAAGACTGGCAATAGTTAAATGTCAGGCACACAAAAAAGGAAATGACTGTGATAAAGGGGAATAACTTGGCTGATGAGACAGCTAGAAAGGTCTCTAAGTGTCAGGATCCGGTGATGGCACCAATGGTAGCTATCGAACCTGTAACCACACTGGATGATTTGGTGGAAATGCAGAAACAAGCAACATTGTGTGAAAGAACTATGTGGAGTAACAGAGGAGCTAAACAAGATGAAAAAGGGTTATGGAGAAATCATGAAGGGTTGTTGATTGCACCTAACACATTACTAACAATACTAATCACTAATGCACATGGGTTGGATCATTGCGCACGAGGAGAAGTGGTAAGAAAAATAAAGAAACAAGGGTTTTGGTCTCCATATTTACAGGCCACGATTGATGAATTGCTGAGCCGATGCGATGTTTCTGCTCAAAATAATGTGCGAAAGGGAATCACTACCCCAGCTGGGCACATGCCGGTACCTACAGGACCATTTCAACATCTGGTGATTGATTATGTGGATATGATTAAAAGGGTGAGAGGATACAGGTACATGCTTGTGGTTATTGACAGATTTAGTAGGTGGGTGGAAGCAACCCCCTCCAAAGATCAAGGTGCTGGAACTGTTATTAAGTTTTTGACGAGAGAGGTCATCCCAAGATTTGGAATTCCTTCACAGGTAAGTTCAGATAATGGATCAGCTTTTATCCAACAGACTGTTAAAAAGGTATTGCAACAATTGAGAATCAAACAACGACTGGGATGTGTTTACCACCCCCAGTCTCAGGGGATGGTAGAAAGAGTTAATGGAACTCTAAAAACTAAGGTAAATAAAATTTGTGCAGAAACAGGTTTCCACTGGATGGATGCTCTCCCTTTATACCGAATGCAAGCTAATAGAACCACTCATCTGACTCCACATCAGATGCTTACTGGTAGACATTTGCCTGTACCCCATCTGAGGGAGCCCTATCAGGGACCTCCCTTGGAATAATTGGAAGCAGAGCTGAGAGCCTATATGAGACAATTAACTGCTATACATAAAGCTATTTATCAACAGGAGCTGAGACGTGCTCCAGAACCGGGGGAGGAGTCCACAAACCCATTAAAACCAGGGGACCAGGTATATGTAAGAGTTTTCAGGAGGAAGTGGAATGAACCAAGGCGAACTGGTCCTCACAAGGTGGTAAGTGTGACACCCACAGCAATAAAAGTGGAGAATAATACTACTTGGTATCACCTTAACCACTGTACTCGAGTTCCCAGGAATTTGTTACCAAGAACAGAGCCAGACGACACCAGTGATGATGATGAGCTGTCAACCGGAGGAGAAGAACGCTGTGGAAGCAATCAGGAGAGCCCTGAATCAGGGCAAAAGAGTGGTACCCATTCCGGTCCTGGTGTGTCAGCCAAGAGCCAGGACAGCCGCGTCGGAGAACCATGCGAGGACAGCGCACTTAGCGACTCGCAGACCGCAGCAACACATGCCGCAGACCCAGAGGACTCAACCAGGTACCTGTGCCCTGGCAACAGTCACGTTGGCTGTAGGAAGTGGACTTGCCCCACTAGGGCACTGTTTTGTAATTTCATACATCCGTAATATGAGTAGTGAGCCGGGTATTATACCCTACCGGAATAGGAAGGGGGTTTTGAGGTGTGGCCACTTACTGATGAATGTGATCTAACAGGACAAATTGAAATCAGAATCAAGTGTTTTATTGATCATTGCATTTCATTAGCTTCAGACAGAGTAATGGCTATAGAGCAGGCAGCTAAATTACTTACTGGAAGTCCAAACAGACTAAAAAGTCATTTAAAAAGATATAGAGGGAAAAGAGCTAAAAGAACATTGGAAGTCATAGCCCCACAGCGTACTGAGGACATGGAGTTACAAGAAGCTTTGTCTAATACTTGGTACCAATGGGCGCGGTACACTGTGGGAGAGTTGAATAAAACCGAGTGTGTTTTGTGTGGACGTTCCCCGTTAGCCCAAGTGGTCATAGTTCCCAACCCATATTCATATGAACACTGCGCAACTTTCAATAGGCATTTCTGTAATCTGACCAAGAGTGAGAGACCATTCTGCCCAGCAGTATGTTTAAGTCATCTTAGTAATTCTGAGTATCGGCAAATTAATAGGAGTCCGAGGGCTAGCCACTGCAAGGGCCTCGATGCGAGCCTGAAGTTAGTGGACACAGAAATCCCCAGTAATTACATTATTAATTGGACTGAGACTTATGAGTGTTATAATAGGACTGATGGAGGATTAAGATTAGGGTACTTCCAAGGTAAATGCGGGATAACTTTCCATTATGACACCACATGGGATGGACATACTCCATCGAGACCAGTTTATAAAGCAGCAGGCACCACCTCAGACAACAGAACGATGCTGACGCCACAACAGAGTTGTGAAGCTCAAACTTGGGTTCTGCCTTCTATGAGCGCCATCATCAATCAGGTAGAAGTAGCAGCAGATTTCTATTGGATCTGTGGAGGCACTCAGCTCAGACCTGTGTTACCTATGGTTTGGACAGGGATCTGTGCAAGGGTGAAAGCAATTCAAAAGGTGTCAGTCGTTGGGCTAGACGGAAGCCCAGTTGAACGAAAAACTGTAATGCCCATAAGACAGAAGAGGTCCTACGAATCAGATCCTGAGGTTACTTTAGATGCTATTGGACAACCAAGGGGTATTCCAGAACAGTATAAAGCTAGAAGTGAAGTATTAGTTGGATTTGAATCTATTTTCATTTGGATTACAATAAACAAAAATGTAGAGTGGATTAACTACATATACTATAATCAGCAGAGATTTATTAGCTACACAAATGATGCACTGCAGGCTTTGGGTGAACAGCTGAGTGCAACAAGTAAAATGACGTGGCAAAATAGGCAGGCATTGGATTGGCTATTAGCAGAAAAAGGCGGTGTATGTGTAATGTTTGGAGAACACTGCTGCACTTATATACCAAATAATACGGCACCAGGAGGGTCATTCTCAGAAGCAATGATAAAAATACAAAATTTAAAGTCGGAAGTAAAGATGAACGCAGGAAAGGATGCTCACATTGGAGAATGGTTCGCTAAATGGTTAGGGTCATGGGGGGCAATGCTCACCAAAATAGGAATAATGTTAGCCGTTTGCTTAGTAATATTGGCATTAATAACTTGTTGTGTGATTCCTATCATAAGATTTGTGGTGACCAGAATGGTCACTAATGCAGTAGCTACCCAAATGTATATGACAAAAAGTCAGGACGCGTCATTCGCTTCAACTTTGCGATCACTTACTCTCTCTGAGAGAAGTGATGATGCCTATGTGTATGTGGGTCCATAATCGCTTTCACATGCCTTTATGCTTTATAAGATTACAAATGGGTGGGCAATCTGGACCTTACACCCCGGACCACGGAAACAGACACCGAAGGAAAAGACCAAATTCAGAGACCCAACCCGATCGTAATAACTAGGGGCAGCGCTTTGTCCAGTGTGGCCAGAGAAGTACTAGTGACCTCTCCTGGTACACACCAACGGTACCGTGCTACTGCACGTAAAGTGCAAAACGGGCGAAGATGAGGTAGTCGCTTATAACCATTTGAGAGTCTTAGTTGGGTATTTCACTGTTTCTGTAACTTGTATTTACTCAGTTTTATTGATCATGTATCGCCTATATAACCTTTTAATGTAGCGACTGCAGAATAATCTGTTGTACATACTCTATTATTGCGTGTCCTTATTATTGTTTTGAGGACAGTCATATTCTGAATCAGCATATGGTATACTATATTATGTACCCTTATATGAGGTACTATTCTGTTGATTAATTCTTTGTAATCTTGAGAGCGGGATCAGGCTAAGTAGGGAGCCGCTAAACCCAAGCGCTGATAGCGCTATCGCAACATCTGGGTAGAGTGGGAATTTTTCCTCTAAAAGTTGACTCAGCATAGAGGTTTTCGCCCATTCTTGGGGCATGGGTCTCCCTTCTTAGTAACCTGATCACTTGAAAAGACCAATTAAGCTATATGCTTGATATGCTCTCAGTCTGAGAGGGGGGATATTTAGTGAAAATCCCTTTACTTTTGTCCCTGTCTCACAGTGCCTCACATTCCTGAGGTCACAGAGTTTGTTGACCTAGAATCTGACCCCAGAAACCCCCCCGGAAACATCCAGTAGGAAAGAGTTACAGCTCTGCTTAGGCAGCTGCACTCAAAATAGGGGACACATCTGTGAAAAAACACTTTTAAGTGGGGGCCTGGATGGGTGGATGCCTTGAAATATAGGTGGTAGACAAGGCAGGAAGGTGGACCATGAGAAGGCCTAAGTCTAATGGTGGGAAAGGGGCAAAGGTGGGGAACTGAGGTTTCAATCATGACAGAATTGAATATTATTGGTGGAAAACTAATAATGGGATGGATTTATGCAAATGTTCAAGGGGTTTGAAATGTATTTAAAGTCCAACGTTGGGATGAGCATTTGGAGCTGCTCCCACGGGACCACGCCGCTGAAACTCTTCAGTAAATTGGTTGTGCTGCATCTCTCTGGCTTGATTTCTGACTTTGTTTGGTTTCTGACTTAGAAAAAGTTTCAGACTTAGGCTCACACCTCAATTTTCCACGACAAGGTGAGGGTGGGAACGTAGAACGACCGGTAAATTGAGAGCTTTGCCTTTTGGCTCAGCTCCTTCTTCACCATGACGGACTGAGGCGGAATCCGCATCACTGCGGACGCTGCCCCGATCCGCCTGTGACCTCCTGCTCCCATTCCACCCTCCTCGTTGAATAAGATCCAGGAGGATCAGCAGGATCTCACTCCCAACCTTGAGAGGGCACTCCACCCTTTTCCGACTGAGGACCATGGCCTCAGATTTGGAGGTGCTGATTCTCATCCCAGCCGCTTCACACTCGGCTGCAAACCGATCCAATGAGAGCTGAAGGTCACGGCCTGATGAGGCCAACAGGACAACATCATCTGCAAACAGTAGTGACCCAGTCTTGAGTCCACCAAACCGGACCCCCTCAACGTCCTGGCTGCGCCTAGAAATCCTGTCCATAAAAATTATGAACAGGATCGGTGACAAAGGGCAGCCCTGGCAGAGTCCAACTCTCACCGGAAACAGGTCCGACTTACTGCCGGCAATGCGGACCAAGCTCCGACACCGGTTGTACAGGGACCGGACAGCCCTTAACAGGGAATCCGATCCCCATACTCTTGGAGTACCCCCCACAGGACTCCCCGAGGGACACGGTCGATTGCCTTCTCCAAGTCCACAAAGCACATGTAGACTGGTTGGGCAAACTCCCATGCACCCTCCAGGACCCTGCTAAGGGTGTAGAGCTCAGGCTCCTTCCCCACCAGAGAGGTGACAATCCACGTCCCTGGAGCCAGCTTCTGCAGCCGAGGATCAGACCACCAAGGCCTCCGTCTTTGGCCACCGCCCAGCTCACATTGCACCCGACCTCTTTGGCCCCTCCCACAGGTGGTGAGCCCATGGGAAGGGGGACCCATGTTGCCTCTTCGGGCTGTGCCCGGCCGGACCCCATGGGTGAAGGCCCGACCACCAGGTGCTCGCCAGCGGGCCCCACCTCCAGGCCTGGCTCCAGAGGGAGGCCCCGGTGACCCACGTCCGGGCGAGGGAAAACGTTTTCCAAGGATCTTTCTCATCATAAGAGGCCTGATCCGCTCTTTGTCTCTTCCCTCACCTAGGACCTGTTTGCCTTGGGTGCCCCTACCAGGGGCATAAACCCCTGACAACATAGCTCCCAGGATCATTGGGACACGCAAACCCCTCCACCATGATAAGGTGGCGGTTCGAGGAGAGGCCAGGTATGCATAAGAGATTTTAGGAGGAAGTGGAATGAACCAAGGCGAACTGGTCCTCACAAGATGGTAAGTGTGACACCCACAGCAATATAATTGGAAGGTAGTACTACTTGGTATTGTCGTGGAAAATTGAAGTGTGAGCCTAAGTCTGAAACTTTTGAGAAGTCAGAAATCAAACGAAGTCAAAAATCAAACAAGGTCAGAGAGATGCAGCACAACCAATTTACTGAAGAGTTTCAGCAGGCGTGGTCCAGTGGGAGCAGCTCCAAATGCTCATCCCAACTTCAGACTTAAAGTAAAGGGATTTTTACTATATATATTCCCCCTCGCTGACTTACAAGTCGGATACATCAATAAATGTGGTTAAATACTGTAAGGCTAGATACTGAAAAAAGGACCAATAATGCTGTAATACATGTTAATGATTAAAAATACTGCATAACATAGTTATATATGAAAAATATAAGAGAGGGAAGTCTGGGCATCCCTGCTGAAGCTGCTGCCCCCGCGACCCGACCTCGGATAAGCGGAAGAGAATGGATGGATGGATATGTGAAATACAAATGATAATCATAAGCTGAACTTGTTTTTAAGTGATCAGGTTACTAAAAAGAGAGACCCATTCCCCAAGAGTGGGCGAAAACCTCTGTGCCGAGTCAATTTTTAGGGGAAAAATTCCCACTCTACCCAGATGTTGCGATAGCGCTATCAGCACTTGGGTTCAGCAGTTCCCAACTTAGCCTGATCCAGCTCTCAAAATCAATCAATAGAATGGTACCTCATCCAAGGGTACATATTAGGGTACCATGTGCTGATTCAGGATAATATGACTGACAAAATCTCACTTTGAGTATATCCAAATATTTCGTCTCTTACCAAGATGTAGGGTAAAATACTTCACAACTATTAAATTTAAGTTGTTAACAGTTGTTAAATTATCAGTAAAGATAAAAAACTAAATATGTATCCCTAAAAATCAGGGATATATAGCGGATGACCCACCAAACCGGGGTGGGTACCACCCTCCTGCCTCAATCCAGGGCTCTCCTGATTTCTTCCACTGTTTTCTTCTCCTCCTGTTGATCATCGCCACTAGCGTCATCGGGCTCTGTTCTTGGAAACAGATTTCTGGGGACTTGAGTACAGTGGTTAAGGTGATACCAAGTAGTACTATTTTCCACTTGTATTGCTGTGGGTGTCACGCTTACCACCTTATGAGGACCAGTTCATCTTGGTTCATTCAACTTCCTCCTAAAAACTCTTACGTACACTTGGTCCCCTGGTCTCAAAGGGTTTGCTGGTTCCTCCTCTAGTTCCAGAGCACGCCTCAGCTCCTGTTGATAAATAGCTCTATGTTAGTTGTCAGTCAGCCTCAAATCTGCTTCCAATTGTTCCAAGCGAGGTCCCTGATAGGGTTCCCTCAGATGGGGTATGGGCATGTGTCTATCAGTAAGCATCTGATGTGGGGTCAGATGAGTGGTTCTATTAGCTTGCATTCGGAAATGCATCAGAGCTAAGGGTAGAGCATTCATCCAATGGAATCCAGTTTCTGCACAAATTGCATTTATCTTTGTTTTTAGAGTTCCATTAACCCTTTCCACCATCCCCTGAGACTGGGGGTGATAAACACATCCCAATCGTTGTTTGATTCTCAGTTGCTGTAATACCTTTTTAACAGTCTGTTTTATAAAAGTTGATCCATTGTCTGAACTTATCTGCGATGGAATTCCAAACCTTGTGTTGACTTCTCTCATCAAAAACTTAATAACAGTTCCAGCACCTTGATCTTTGGATGGGGTTGCTTCCACCCACCTGCTAAATCTGTCATTGACCACCGGTCCTATAGGTACTGGTATGTGTCCAGCGGGACACATACCAGTAATTCCCAGAGGTAGTAATTCCAGAGGTAGTAATTCCCTTTCGAACATTATTTTGAGCACAAACATCACATCTGCTCAACAATTCATCAACCGTTGCTTGTAAATATGGAGACCAAAATCCTTGTTTTTTTATTTTTCTCACCACTTCTCCTCTAGCGCAATGATCCATCTCATGAGCATTAGTGATTAGTATTGTTTGTAATGTGTTAGGTGCAATCAACAACCCTTGATAATTTCTCCATAATCCATTTCCATCTTGTTTAGCTCCTCTGTTACTCCACATAGTCTTTTCATACAATGTTGCTTGTCGCTGCATTTCTACCAAATCATCAAGTGTGGTTATGGCTCCATTGCTACCATTGGGGCCATCACCGGATCCTCACACTTAGAGGCCTTTTTAGCT
This sequence comes from Hepsetus odoe, assembly GCA_017165825.1. NCBI lineage: Eukaryota > Metazoa > Chordata > Actinopteri > Characiformes > Hepsetidae > Hepsetus > Hepsetus odoe. The sequence goes on along the minus strand of CM029389.1, from coordinate 17,234,388 downwards.
CCTCATCAGCTAAGTTGTTCCCCTTTATCACATAGTCATTTCCTTTTTTGTGTGCCTGACATTTAACTATTATAAGCCAGTCTTCTTGGCCCTGTCCAGGGTGTGTCCCCCGTCCTTCGCCCTGTGTGAGCTGGGATGGACTCCAGCACCCCCCCGCGACCCCGCTTGGGACAAGCGGCAGAAAATGACTGACTGACTGACAGTCTTCTTGGCAGCATCATAGCACTCATCAACTCCAGTATTTGCTGCAAATGTTGTTTTGGGGTACCATCAGTCTTCTTAAATCCTCACTGTTTCCATACCGCCCCAAATAAATGTGTAACTCCATGGGCATACGCTGAATCAGTAAAAACATTAACACACTTTCCTTTTGCCAATTTGCACGCCTCAGTTACTGCCTTCAGCTCTGCTAGTTGGGCAGAACATGGTAGAGGACAGTGTTCAGCCTTTTCTACCTCAAAAACATCTCCATTTTCTTTCCTCACCACTGCATATCCCGCATGGTTCCCCAAATGATCCCTAAAACAGGATCCATCAACAAAAAAGTCAAAACTGCTTCTGGAATTGGTGTAGACTTTAACTCAGGTCTTAACTTAGAGAATGCCAATGAACTACAGAAACAAATGATTAAGCAAGTTCCAGAAGAACTGTGGTTGCAGCATGAGACACATGTTGGACTTCAATCCTCCACAGTCTGTTTCGGTATGGATTGAATTCCACACCATCACTGCTTGCATCCACAGCATGATGCTCCATGCCAGCTTTTGTCATGATGTCTTCCATTGTCTTTTGTCCAATTATTCTGGCCAATGAGGCTTTTATATCTCCTATAGCAAGGAGACACCCAAGTGTCTTTTCTTCAAAGTCCAGTATCCATCTAGCCCCCTTCATGCAGATCAGGCAAATCATTCACCAACCCCTCCAAATCCTGGGTCTGCCATGGTATGTAATGAGCATGTCTTCCCTTAATCAGTATAGTCGCCTGTACCATCCCATATTTTCTTCCTAATCTTAATCTCATACTTGGTTCTACCTGAATCTCAGTGTCCTCTTCACTTTCTGATATTTCACCATTATCCCTTCTACTCTGTCGCCTTGTACCTTTTCTCTCCATTGCAAAATGCACAATTTCATCCAATTAGTAATTGTTTTGCTTATTCTTTGGATAGAATCATCAAGACGTTGTGTCATCCAGCTTTTGGGCCTCCCCTTTGGTGCACTCCATCCTACTCTTCTCTCATTTCTACTTCCATTACTCATCTCAGTCCTCACTTTACTTTCCTCTTCCTGTAACATCCTTTCCATATCCTTTAACTCTCTCCTTAATTCTCTTAATTCTCTCTCTTTCCTCATCTGTTTTCTGTACTTCCTGTAACAATCCAACACACCTTCATCATCACTGTCTTCCCGTTCTGTCTGCTCAATTCTTCCTTTATCACCTTTCACTGACCGTGCCTCTGACTCCCTTTCTCTCCTTGCTGCCTCTTACCTCTCGTGTACTGCAATTCTCCACTCCTGCTGTAATTTATTAAGATCTGGATATAAAGAAGTTATAGAAGTTTCTCTGTTTCTTCTTTTCTTTCTTTAATTTCCTGTCTTTCTTTTTTTGGCTTTTTGAAAATCCTCTTCTCCTTTTTCTTAAACAATTTTAGGATTTCGAATTCATCCTGTTGCTTTGCTTGTCGTTTACTGGATTTGTCCTTTGATTTGTGGTTCAGGATCAGAATTTCCAGGGCCTCACAAAGTGTTACATCATATGTACCTTCTGCTGGTATTTAAGCCGTTGGTACATTTAGCCCACTTCTGGCTTATTTTCAGGATTTTATCCTTTATCAAGGGGTTTTCACACAGAGACTTTTCACACGTCTTCTCTAAAGGTGACTTCACCTTACACTGTCCCTCAAGGGTCTTCACTTTAGTTTTTTTAGTCATCTTTATTCTTTGATTCTCTTTGACCCCCCAATTATTATTATTATTATTATTATTATTATTGTTGTTGTTGTTGTTGTTGCTGTCGATATTATTATTATTATTATTATTATTATTATTATTATTGGAGGGGGCAGCGGTGGCCTAGTGGTTAGGGTGTTGGCCACATGATCGGCAGATCGGGGGTTCGAACCCCTTCCCAATGGGTTGCCCTGAGGTACCCTTGAGCAAGGTGCCGTCCCCGTCCTGCTCCTCCCTGCGATGGGCTGGCGACCTGTCCAGGGTGCGTCCCCCGTCCTCGCCCTGTGTGCGCTGGGTTGGACACCAGCACTCCCCCGCGACCCCGTTTGGGACAAGCGGCAGATAATGGATGGATGGATTATTATTATTGTTAATAATTAATTAATTAATGTATTTATTTATTTATCTTTTAAACAGTTAACCTATTAATTATTTAATAATTTATTAGTGATGTTTTTACTTTGCAGTTGATTCTTTTAAGATCAGCACCTCAGTACCAAAATTTTCAGGGCACTCAGTGAACCTTTATCAGAGGAATTTCTGGGCCATGGGCCAATTTTCTTCTTCACTGCTCATAGACCCCCGCCTTTCTAATGTGTTTATGACAATGTTCCTCTTGCTTTCTTCTTGCTCTAATTCTGCTTAATATACAAAAATAATTTCACACTCTTATAAGGCTTTCAGTCAAAATTCACACTTCACCCATATGCGCACACACACACACACACACACAAATACACTTCTTCACACACTCCCCTTAACGCCTCTCACACTGACAGCCACACACACTCACCAGAACAGAACTGCAGTTACACACACACACACACACACATAGAAGCTTCATCTCAAAGTGATCACTCTCTCTCTCACATTACTACATTCATACTTTTTTGGCAGCTGCAATATATGTATACACACAAATCTTACTTCTTTCAGTTCTCTGTGGACTATCTTTTAAAACAACAATTAATCACTCAGTATTCAATGAAACTGTACAACGCAAACCACAAGTTTGGACGTAAACCTTGCCGTCCGGCCATTTGTGAGGACATGTACCGCTGACCTCATAATGCGACTGCGACAGGTTTATCTTAAGACAGAGACACACATTCACCTCACGTAGGAATACCGTTCCTGCTTCATCCTCAAACAAACAGCAAAGGTCAATATGACCTTTCAGCTCCTTGTTCTCAAAACGACTGCCATAAATACTATTGGCCTATCGAGCCACCGTCAACACCCCTTCAGTAATTTCAGAAGAAAGTCAGATTCGTCAACCTACTTTACTCAGAGTCTGTGTATTCACCAAGAGCTACCAGCCATGGGCCGCACAATACCTGTCCGAGATCTCTCAGGCTTTTACCAGCGCTCCACGTGACCCATAATACATTACAGGCTTTAAAGCTGACTGCCCGAACAGGGTCAAGCCAACCCTGGCATGCATGCTCAGATTCCACTATGTACAGTTGGACCACAGCCCCATCTCTTTGACTTCAGCAAAAATTTATTTCAGAGTGGATTTCACCCTCTCACTCCATCCATCCATCCATCCATCCATTTTCTGCCTCTTGTCCCAAACGGGGTAGCGGGGTAGTGCTGGTGTCCAACCCAGACAGGGGACGCACCCTGGACACATCGCCAGCCCATCACAGGGAGGAGCGTGACAAGGGTACCTTTTGCGAAAGGGTTCGAACCCCGATCCTCTGATCATGTGGCCGACACCCTAACCACTAGGCCACCACTGCCCCTACACCCGCTCACTCCACGGTTCGAATTTCTATGTATCTATGTAATACTCATTTACTATCCTTTTGTAATAAACACAAACATTAAATACAGTTCTTTACTGGAGAGGTGCACAGGTCTCCTAGTGGCCCAAGCCCCCCTCTGCTGGTTTGTAACACAGAACCTAAAAAGGCAGGAAATCTAAAATAATGCTTACCTTTAATGTTCTGTGCCAGATCATCAGTGGCCCTGAAGAGCAGCACCAAACCAGGAGCCCATGCGGCCTCTTTTCAATCCTGGCAACTACACCAATATATGTCGTGGGAAACTGAAGTATGAACCTGAGCCTGAAATTTTTTCTAAGTCAGAAATCAAATGAAGTCAAAAATCAAGCGAAGTCAGAGAGATAACCAATTTACTGAAGAGTTTCAGCAGGCGTGGTCCAGTGGGAGCAGCTCCAAATGCTCATCCCAACTTCGGACTTTAAATACATTTCAGTCACCTTTAAAATTTACATAAATCCATCCCATTAATAGTTTTCCACCAATAATATTCAATGCTGTCATGATTAAAACTTCAGTTCCCCCCACATTTGCCACTTCACCAACAATAGACAAAGGCCTTTTCACTGATGGCTCCCTGTCTTATCCACCACCAACATCTCAAGGTTTCTTCCCATCCAGTTTCCCAATTGTGAATGCAGCTGCTTGATTAAAAATGTAACTGTTTGCTACTGGCTGTCTATGAGAGCTATTGTTCAATTAGAAAAGTAACTATTTACTGCTGCATTGTTTTCTGTGAACTCGTGAGATAGCGTAAGACACTGGACAAAATGTAACTATTTGCAGGTGCAACTGCTTGCTTTCCCATGGGAACTCAGTGGTGTGAGACTCTGTAGGACAGGGGTAAAAGTAAAGGGACAAAAGTAAAGGGATTTTTATTATATATATCACCTTAACCACTGTACTCAAGTCTCACAGGCCGGAGGAGAGTACAAGGGAACCCGCTCAGAGCAAGACAATCCCAGACCATCACAGAGCCAGCAGAGCCCACCAGTTCCATTTACCCAGCACCAAGTGACAGCAGTGGTCAATCAGCAAGATAGTGCCCTGCACATCCAGGAAGCTTGGACAGAACCAGACACTACTGATCATAACGTCTCAGACTCACCCTGGTATGCATGCATCCGAACCCAGAAGACAGCCAGCAGCTGTACCTGCAGACAGTTGCATCTTTAATTAAAAATTTGATGGGATAGGAAGCAACCTTGAAACGCTGGAAGCAGATAAGACAGGAAGCCATTGGTGAAAAGACTTTTGTCTGTTGTTGGCGAAGTGGTAAAGGCGGGGAAACGGAGGTGTTAAACATGACAGCATTGGGTATTAGTGGTGGAAAAATATTAATAGGATTAATAGGAAGATTTATGTCCATTTAGAGGAGGACAAAGGTGTCTGAAGTGTATTTAAGGTCCGAGGATTTGGAGCTGCTTCAGAACTCTTCAGAAAAGTGGTTTTGCTGCAACTCATAGACTTCTTTTGATTTCTGACTTCACACTTCACACTTAAATTTTCCACGACACAGTCTGCAAGAAACTTCACTTCACCTCCCCTACCTTCCTTTTCTTTCAGTCTATCTTTACCCAGATGTATCTTTTCCATAGTTGAGTTTCATTTAAGAAATATTTGGGCTGTCATAACTGCATCCTGTTCTCAAAACACAATGTGTAGGTTCTGGTATTTCAGTATCGTCAATTTTCTTCAATTTTATTCATTTTATATTGACATTTACCCATTATGACAGTCACGAATGATCAAGGGAGCTGGCAGAAATCAAACAGTTAATTCAATGAACAATGTTACCAATAGATACCATTCAGATTGTGTTAAGTGTGCATCAAGTTTCATTTCTCTATGTGCTCTTTCTGGGGGAGGGCACTAGCTCCCCACACGTGACACATCTGACATTGGTGAAACACCTGTTTCTGTACCCCCTGGTACTGTGCTAATTTATCGCTGGATTATTGAAGTTTGCGCCTCGCTACTGCCCACCTTGCAGCACTTTGCACATTTTCTCTTCCCTTTAAATCTCAAACGATAGTTTGCACTTCACAAAATGAATAGGCTGCTTCAGTAAACCCTGATGTACATTAAACACACACAGAGTAACTAATCAAGTGCTTGTGTTTGTAGATCCCAATTCACAATTTTAGATGACTTTAATCTCACTCTTGTATTCAGATAATGATAATGGAAAAGATAAGAAATAAAACTCACTTAAATTTGTGGTTCAGTCTGGCAGCATCACTCCGCGGGTTGGAGGATGGAAAATATCACCTTTCTTCTCAACTGGGAGATTCAAAGGGTAAGGAGAATTTACCGTACAAGCGTCTTCTGGGATTTCCACCTCTCCAGCTTCCACAAAGATGAGCTGCCCACCAAGGAACGCCTAATTATGGAAGAAATGTTCTTCAATTGAAGAGAAGACTTTCACAGATTTAAGAGTTTTAATTACCAAATGTAGAGAAGCGCAGTGCACCACAGAGCAGTGAAGAGGAAAAAGAAGAAGAAGAGTATTTTCGTTGCCCTTGGGCACACATATACACCAGAGAACCTTTCTCTGAGAACTGCTACAGGAGGAACAGAGAACCTTTGTAATATCGAGTCTGTATCTGGTGTGAAGAATTTATTCAAGCTGAACTTCATCCTTGAATGTTGCAGATGTCTGAGTGGAATCTTAGTGGTTCAAGCACATGCAAACAGTGAATACGATAACTTGTAAGAAGCAGAAAATCATCCAAGCAGACAATGGATAATTTCTTATTTATTCACAGAGGTGAAAAGGAAACCTGTGCTCGGTGTGTATGCAGCATGTCTCAGTGCAAAAGGAATGTAATTTTCAGCGACACTATGAGACTCCTGGCAAGAAATACAAAAGCTTGCAAGGACAACTGAGCAGGGAAAGATAAGTTAGTCGTTAGTGTTACAGATGTTTCTCAGCTGGCCGTATTTCTTCAGGGTGTTGAGACTTTGACCATCACCGAGGAGTTCCTTGAGCTGGTGTCTGTGTCACAAAAGAGAAACAATTTGTTCAATTTTAAGGGAGACAGGTCGCCAGCCAATCGCAGGGAGGAGTGGGACGGGGACGGCACGTTGCTCAAGGGTACCTCAGGGCAACCCACTGGGAAGGGGTTCGAACCCCCGATCCGCCGATCATGTGGCCAACACCCTACCCACTAGGCCACCGCCGCCCCTGCTGGAAGAGAGTCTTGAAGAAATAATGTCTGTTTTCAGTAAATAAAAGCAAACAAATCTTCATTTTTATAATGAAAAATGAGTAGTTTAATGAAACAGCAGGTCATTCTGGTGATTCTGTCTTAATGAAATACAAACACCAACATCAGATGTTCTCTAAGAGTTCAGATCTCACAGTCGTCCACGCTGTCCCCACACTTCTCTCTAATGTCGTAAAGAAGACGAGACACTTGTGGGGTGTTGGGTCGGTGGACTTCTTCTTTTAGACACAGTTTTTTTATGTCTCTGTGTGAGAGGACGTTCTTAGCTCACAGTTTTGTGAAGACAAAGTCGGATGTTTCTTGAGACATCGTGTTTCAGATGAAGGAGGACAAAATGCATCTTCTGACTCTGACTCTGCTCACACTGACAGGTATGAAATATCACTGATCTCTTACTTTCTAATGTCCAGAGGAGTGAAGAGCATCAGACGTCTGGTTCCATTCACCACCACTGTCAGCAGTTCTGACTTCAGGACGTTTCCCACCAAACTGGCTCTGAACGTCTGTAATGAAACATCTTCATCATTTCATTCTGTGTCTGGAGTTTTGATTTTCTAAGAGTTCAAAGTTCAACAGAGACACGTCTTCACTCAGAACATCTACAGACAGTAATCTGGGTGTTAAATGTTTGACTTTATGAAGGAAATATTCGAATTTCTGTCTTCGCTGAGCAACGTCATGTGGAAGCTGTAATTTATGAGCAGATCAAGATCTTTATAATCACTGAAATGTATGTGGTGGATCTGATTATTCAGAAAGATCAAACTGAAGAGACAGAAATACATTAAAAATTGTACAAATTAAACAAATTATATAAACATTGTGTTTGGGATGGAAGCAGAAAAATACAATCAGCAAGAAAGTGAGAAGATTTTAAAGGACTGTCTCTGTTTTGAATGAAAATGTAAAGAATTTTATTTTGTTTGAAAATAAAACAATTTATTCATGATCAATCACAGCAGTTCAACTCGACACCGTAACTGTTTACTGTGTTATTTTATTTTCTCATTTTCAGTCTCGTGTCTCTGCTCCTGTTTTTCAGGTGTTCAATCAGACAGTGGATGGAGTGTAAAGTATCCAGAGCCGATCTGTGCTGTGAGGGGATCAGACGTCATCATTTTCTGTAGTTATTCATATCCAAAGTCAGTAACAGTGCAGTCAGTGAGTTGGTGCTCAATGAACACAAATAAGGACCGGTGTGTCGGCCCTCCGTTTACAGCAGCTCATTCACCGAACCTTCATTTAACTACACTGGAGATAACAGATCAGACTGTACTGTACTGATCAATAATGTACAGTTCAGTCACTCTGGAGAGTATAAATTCAGATTTAGAACTAATATAGACAAAGGCAAATGGACTGGTGACCCTGGAGTGACTCTTCAAGTGGAAGGTAAGAACTGAGATTAAAATTAAACTCCAGTTACATTCAGTTTGTTTTCTCTTCTACACTCACTTCATTAGAAACACACACCTTTCACTTCCACTCACTTGCTACTTTATTAGAAACACCTACATTACATTTACCTCACTGGCCACTTTATTAAAAACATCTACATTATGTTTACTTCACTGGCCACTTTGTAAAAACTTGTCCGTGTTGCTGGACAGTTGAAGGTGGTCCTTTTCTAGTTTTATGGTCAGAAACTGAATGCTGATGAAGGTCTAGTTCAGGAGTGTCAAACGTATGGATCGATGGCCAGCATCAGCCCTGCAGAAGGTTCAGTCCAGCCCAGCTCCCAGGGTGAATTTGTAAAGACTAAAAATAATATAATATAATTTGTCCAATCAGGGTCTCACTGTTTGAAGTAGAGCAGCTGACATAATACAACATAGAGAACAACTTTCTTTAATCTTAAGATAAATTCCACCTTTACCCTCAGTACCCAAAAAGTCGTTGTCAAAATGGAGAAAACAAATATTGTAGAATTTCCCTGAAAAATTAACCATTTTATATTTATTCCCAGAGGTGAATAATAAACCTGTGCTCGGTGTGTATGCAGCATGTTTCAGTGCAAAAGGAAAATAACATTCAGCGACACTAAGACTCCTGTGAAGAAATAAGACAGCTTGCAAGGACAACTGTGAAGCGAGACGATAAGTTAGTGGTTAGCGTTACAGATGTTGCTCAGTTGGCTGTATTCATTCAGAGTGTTGAGACTTTGACCATCACCTAGGAGTTCCTTGAGCTGGTGTCTGTGTCAGACACCACAACAGCTGATGACCTTCAGTGCTCTGGTTGGGGTTCTGGACTGGATCAGAGTGAACTGGTTCAGCAAAGCTACTGATGGAGCGTCATCAATAACCAGGAAAAAAACAATCTAAAGAGAATCTAAACATCAAGAACTCCAGATCTGAAATAATCAACCTGGAAGTGGAAGGTGAGTCACTCATCTATGATCACATGTGAAGATAATAAAGTACTAAAGTTAATATAATCCAGGTGGAGTGTGGATTAGGATAATGATAAGGATCTTTTGTCTTGCATGGTAGAGGTTTTGGGGTCCTTTAGCAGAAAAACTGATCTATGAACTGATTCACACTTTTTCTAATGTTTTGAGGTTTATCCTTGTAGTTTATCAATGGGTGGCACTCGGAGTTCATACATGTATCAGTTACAATTAAACAGATTTTTATAAATGATTACACATAAATCCACGTTCTGCATTTAATCAAACCTGTGAAACACAGGGATGAGTTTTTTTCACATTTGTGCTGTATTTGGTGGGACGTCCTGTTGCCTTTTTCAGGCAAAAGACAGCAACCTTTTCTGAAATAATTAACTTAAAAATACTATTTAGACCATAAAAAGTCATTTATTTGTTTAATTGTGGGTTGATGATGTTTAAAGGGGTCTGTTCTGGAAACAATTTATTAAACATGTTAATACCTACTTGGCAATGGCACTCTGTTAAAGACATTTTTAATCTCAGTAATATTTTTTTCAGTAAATTTAGACAGGATTATTAAAATATAGCACTTAGACATTAGTAGGCAGGTGGGGTGGGTCCCATTAGAAATAAAAACAAATTACAGCTCAGTTAGCTGGAAAAATGGGAAAAGCTCTGCTCATGATGTTGACACACAGAAATACATGTACAATAAAGGGTTAATGGTGCTGAAGTCTAGTCTACAGTCCCAACACTGATAGGCAGAGAAACACGCTGTACAGGTGTCCAGTATTAATTTGTGATACAGCTAATTATATTTGAAGTGCTTTTGTACAAAATACCCAGTAAATACTGTTTTTTTCCAACAGGTTTAAGCTGGTCAAGCTGGATGATTGCTTTGGTGGTCGCTGCAGGGATTTTGGTCTTACTACTCATAATCCTGGCTGCAGTTATAATGAGGTGAGAGAGAAAAATAAAAATAAACAATATATATATATATACATACAACCAATAGAAACTTTTCTGTTGGGTTAAAGTCAGGACTTTCCAAAGCATTATCAGAATTCAAATCAGAAAATTTTCTGACATTTTCCTGTAGAAGTCAGAGGTATATTTTAGAACTTATTGATCCATCAATGACTGCATGTGGTTCTGGCCCAGATGCAGCAAAATAGGCCCAAACCATGGAAATGCCACCACCATGCTTCACATATTAGACATGGTTTTTAGTGGAAAACAGTGTTTTCCATTTCTTTTACACTTCTAATTTAAACCAAATAGTTATTCTGGTCTCATCTGTCCACAAAAAAAGAGTAAAAAATCCAGTAGCCTTCTGGCCTGATGTGTTCTTTAGCAAATTGAAGACGGGACTATGTTCTTTTTAGAAGAGCAGTGAATTTCTCTTTGCAGCCCTGTTATGCACAATATCAGCGGTGGTCTAGTGTTCAGGGATGAGGCCCCAGGATCAGAAGATTTTGGATTTGATTCCCAGACCAGTAGGTTGTCCTGAGGTACCCTTGAGAAAGGTACCATCCCCATGACTGCTCCCCAGGCAATTTCAATAGCAGCCCTCTGCTGCACGGCGTGTGTGAAATGCAGAGGTTGAATTTTGTTCAATTCAATTCAATTCAATTTATTCTTGTATAGCGCCTTTTACAACAAAGTTGCCCCAAGGCACTTTACATTGATGGTCGATGATGGAACAGGTTACAGTAATAGATGTTAAAGCCGGACGACTACGGAGGAGAGGAACCAAAAACTCCACTATGTGGAGAAAAAAAAAAACCTCTGAGGGTCCAAGGTCAACCGGCTACCCAACCCCCTTGGGTATACTAACAGTACAAAGTTAGTTTGGTTTTAAACTCCAGGATCAGTGAGGAGTCCCAAGTTTCTTCCAGGTACCGATGAGCCGCCAGGGTCCCTTGGCGCATCAGATGCATCACACAGACCAGATGGTAGCTCGGCATTGGACTCAGGTGATGACCACAGCGGGCCCCCCGGACATGTGGGGAGAGAAATGGAATGAGGGGGTCAGTAATGAGCAGGATCCAGTAGTGACAGACACAGAAATGAAACAATACAGTGCGATGGCATGTACAGCAGCACCAGCGACATTAGTAGTGGTGCACAATGGTGACTGGTGCGGGTAAGCTAAACTAAAGAAGTAAGTCTTCAGCCGTGATTTAAAGACTGAGACTGAATCGGCATCCCGTACAGAAGCAGGCAAGCTGTTCCACAATCTAGGGGCCCTGTAACTGAAAGCTTGTGCTCCTATACATTTATTTATGCGAGGGACAATTAGGAGATCTTTATTCTGGGATCTAAGTGGGTGGTTAGGTGTATAGGTATTAAGCAGTTCGGTTAGGTATATTGGGGCAAGACCTTTACGTGCCTTGTAGGTTAAGAGGAGGACTTTGAAGTCAGCCCTGTACCTAACAGGAAGCCAGTGAAGCGAGGAGAGTATGGGAGTTATGTGGTCGTACTTCCTGTACTCCTCTTTTGTTGTGTTTCACTGTGTGCTGTGCTATACTGTGTTTCCAAATGACTAGTCTAGTCACTTTCACTTTGCTTTTATTGTTGAGTATCCTGCTGAGGATAGACCTATAAACATTAACATTAGCCAGTGGGAGAGAGGCCAATGTTCTTAGATTGATCTTTGTTGGTCGGCCACTCCTAAATCGGGTAACAGTGTTGAATTTCCTCCAATCTCCAATCTCTCTAGAGATGGTTTATAAGCTTTTCCAGCTTGATAAGTATCAACAGCTCCCCTGAACACTCCTTTGTTCATTATACACTTCCACCGCTGTGTCATGAAGAGTAGACTTTAATAGATCCCTGTTCTTGCCTGATTGTCATCTCACTGATTCTAATTTCACCTTGGAATGAATTGATAACCCAAGAGGTTCACGTGCCTTTGCCACTGAAAGATCTATAACATTTTGATCAGTTTTCCACAATGAAAAATGGCCAATTATAATATTTTTGTCTCGTGAAATAAGTTGCTTTAGAAGAAATGTGTGTGATCATGATGCTGCTTCCTCTCTATATTTCACTCTATTCTGTTCTTCATCTACTAGGAAGAAGAGAAAAGCTCCAAAAGGCAATGAAGGAAGTGGTGGGAAAACACAGGTTAGACCTAAATGAGCATTTGACCTGAAATAGAATAGGATCTGTGCTAGTTTACTAGTCAGGTGAAAGTATTCAGTGTGATGGACTGGTCTCATTTATAGTCACTGCTCTCAGTTCTGATGGGTGGGTGAGAGCATATGAAGATCTGGCTTAGTGTTTAAAGCCCAGATATAATCTTTCCATTCATAAAATCACTATACAGTCCTGAGAAATAGTACAAGATGTGTTGCATGCTCTCTTTTTAGGCCTATTGTTGCCATATTTGCCAAAAGCTGCTTTATGAAATGTCTGCTCTGTGAAAGCTGTAGGGGTGAATTTGGGGAATAAAGATTTCTGGGAGCAACAAGAGCTTAGCCACAAAGTGGTAAACTAAGTTCTGACACATGGGTTGCCAAATGTGCACTGTGCCAAAAATGTTTCCGTTGCATAACTGTATCGCTCACTGTATCATTTTGGGAAGCAAGAAAATTTTGCTGGAAGATTAAAAATAAACAAGATTTTTGGCTTTTTGATATTACATGATGCATTGTTCTTAATATGACCACAACTAAAGATGATAAGATCACATTGTTTTTCACAGGATGGAGAAAGAAGGCATGTTGGCCTAAATAAGTGTTCAGACTCAGTTTTTGTTCCCCAACCTATTAAAATGTTCATCTATCACCACCTTCAAATAAATTTTTTCTCATCTGTTTTGTGTTTAGACACACTTTACAGAAAGCTGGTAAAAATCAATGTTCAGTAGCTACAAGCTGCTGCTTAAACTGTTAATGTTTTCTTAAATCTTCAGTAGTGAACTCCTTTAATAAGCTAGTAGCACACAAATCACAAACAAGCGACAGTTTTCCCAGCAAATCTTTACACATGTAACTTTGGAAACATTAAGTAAGTATAAACATTCTTACCAGTTTTTTCCCCTGAAACCCTCCAAAAAACTGAACTGCAGTGTTGTTACAGCAAGTTTCTTTACATTTGTTCACACTGGTACAGTTTGTGGGTTCAATAACATTGTAGCTGATTTTTTTCCAAAACCGATTTTAAAACGTTTGGAAGTGATGATGATAATATTTTGCAGGACAGAGAATACACGAGTGGTGATCAAACAAAACACCTAATGAACCAGGTGAACCAACCTGCTGAGGACCTGCTTCAGAACGAAGATGTGATGTACGCCTCAGTGTGCCTCAAACCCAAGAAACCTAATAAAGGGTAGGAATTAATCACATATTTGAAAATAGTTACATCCATTTAATTTGTTGCAAATTGGATTGAACTAAAATAATTTTAGTTTTTATACGGTCTACATTCATCTGTATTGAGCTCACAATTAATTTAATGTATTTGCATGTGATTACAGACCTGTTAACACTGTCCAGCAGGTGGAGGATGAATCCATTATTTACAGCACAGTGATTACAAAGTCATCATGACTTCATACAGAACGTAACCGCTGTGTGTCCTTGGATAGCACTTGTTATTCCATTACAAATCACTATTATTATTATTATACAATTATTATACTATTTTGATTATTATAGTGTCTATCTGCTCTTTGAACCACCAAATTAGGGCAGCGGTGGCCTCGTGCTCAGGGACCAGTTGCCGAGGTACCCTTCAGTAGGATACCGTCCCCATCACTGCTCCCTGGGTGATGTCAATAGCTGCCATCTGCTGCTCGTGTGTGTATAGGTTAATGCAGGCTGTGTTTGCTGTAGTTCACCATGTTGTGAATGACCGTGTGTTCACCGTGTTTCACAATGACAAGCTGTCACTTTCACTCCACTTCCAATAGAAAGTGGATGAACCTCTTTGTGTTTTACACAGAATCTCAGAAAGAATTACAGAAAGAATCTCAAACAGCCGTATCTGCCGTAGGCGTCGTTTATTTACAAACTATGTTCAAACTGTTTACAATAGGCACAGGTCCTAAAAAAGGTCCCTTTCATAGGAGAGATCAACAAGAGAAACACAGTAAATTATCTGAGAAACAGGCGACACGCAGCGAGAGTGAGGACCGCATGCGGAGTATGGTTTACTGTATTTAAGTCCCTTAGACATGACGTCACGATAGTGCGCAGTTGCTCATTTCTGGTTGGTTGGCGCCCTCTAGTGGCGGAGCGCCATTGCGACACTTATAGATTGTATAGTTTCAATGTTTCATTGATTATGTACAATATTGTGCATAATGCCAAACGTATGTGGACACCTTTATTAATTATCGAACAGTGATGTAATACAGAGCTCAGGGACGTTCACCACTTTTGTCAGTTTGTGAAGTTTCTGCCTTTCTAGAACTTTCTTCATCATTAAAATCTTCTCACGTTTAGGGGTTGCCACAGCGGATCAACAGTCTCTATTTCTTCCGGTCCTCTGCATTTCCTCCTTCAAACCGACCGCCTGCGTGTCCTCTCTCACCACATCCTTGAACCTCCTCTTTGGTCTTCCTCTTTACCTCTTTCCTCTTACCTCTTTTTTGGCAGCTCCATCTTCAGCATCCTCTTTCCAATATATCTAGCCAATCGGTATAGGTCCTTTTCTCCCTCCTTACTGTCCACCCTTGACTCCATATTTACCCGTTACCTCCTTCTAACTTCTGTTCCCTTCACCTACATATCCATTGAAATCTGCACCGGTCATCACTCTCCCCTGGGTACACTCTCTATCACTCACTCCAGAATTCTTCTTTCTCCTCCTTCTCATAAAAAACTTATTCAAGTCACAGCACAGCACACAGTGAACCACAACGAAACTGGACCTCTGCATTTAACCCATGCACACAAACACCGTGCATCTATGAAAGTAGATGCACGGTGGCCTTACTACCCTAACATCCAGTTTCTCACACACAGAATATCAACCTTCCTTTTCTCCATCATATTAATTCTCTCCCTTAACCAGTCATGCTGCCAACATTCAAAGCCCCTACTCTCACTTCCACTTTCCTCTCTTTCTTCCTCTTCTCATCTCTCTGGACATTCTTTCCTCCTCTTCTTTTTCTTCGTAGTAGTCCAATTTCCACCAGCACCCTGTAGACTAACAGCACTGGTAGTGGTCGTTGTTAACCCGGGCCTCGACCGATCCGGTATGGAAGTCTGTTTCGCTGTCTGCATATTGATTTGGCAGAGTTTTAGACCGGATACCCTTCCTGTCGTAACCCTCCCCATTTATCAGGGCTTGGGACCGGTGCAAAGAAATACACTGGCTTGTGCATCACTAGTGGCTCGGTTTTTCTCCATCATTACAGTGTTACTGTGAAATGGAAGTTCTTTCTAAGCAACAACAGTATTTGTGTAACGGTGGCGGGGTACCGGATGGACGCCAGTTCAGAGCCAGGAGTTCAGAACAGAAGTTTATTATGCACAGTGACAAAACAAACAAGAAACAAGGAACGGGGGACTGCAGTTCTATACCTGAAACCCTCGAACTGGGGAACTGCAGTCTAACCCTAGATACTAGGTGGTCTATACTAGGTTACCTATACCTAGTCATAGACGCCAAGTTACACATACCAAATTTTCAACACTAAGGTACATACACAAAAACCACCCGTTACGCATAGGTTTGACCTACCTAATGAGCCGCGCTCTGTTCTGACTCATCTGGGCTTAAATAGTCAGCCCCAATGATGCACACCTGCCCGCAGGGGCTCAGGTGTGCACAGTCAGAACAAAGCGCCCTCTAGCGTGCCCAAAACACCCCATGTGTGACAATTTGCAATAAATACCAATAAAGTATTTGCATCTCCCTGAACGGTTCTATGGATCTTTATCCGTTTATAGGGACATTTATCCTCTTTTTCAGAGGTAATAATTTTATTTGTGTCTCCTAAAATGTATTTAGATGCATCCCAAAAGGTCTTAGTTTTCATATACTGTACACATTTTTTTGTGCTGTGTTCATCTTCAGTCGGAAACTGTCAAATTAATCATTAAGACCGCTCCCCATGCGAAGCTTTAATTGGCCAGCTTACATGCGCCTGCATTCCACCCCTGATTCACATCTAAACTCAATCAGAAAAAATCACATGACCAACCACACAGTTCTAGGCAAAAGAGCACCTGATCTTCAGAACCACCAGCTCAAGATTACTGGCTGAGCCTACAGCTCTGCTGAGCAAAGTTAAAACCAGCTCAAGTAAAACACTGATAGTAGTGCTGCTGTTATTTTTAAACAGTACAAATTCAAAAATAAGACACCATAGTTTCCTACTAACAGTAATGTCTACTTACAGTTTGTGATCCTGAGTCTTCAGCTGGCCTGCACAAAGTTGGAATTGCTCCATCTAACAACTGAAAATGTTGAAACTAGTAAAATTTCGAACTACTTGCAGAAGAAGGAGGCATGGTCAAGAACCTTTCAGGCTATATAAACCCTTATATTATATAATACTGATTTAAAAAAAAAATGTAGTATGATTCAGAACTTCCTGACTGAAGCTTTAATACAGAAAACAGCCACTTGAGTGAATTCAGTTAGACTTTATCAACAGCAATTACAGGCCACTAGTCCACAAAGAAGAAGTTTTATTTAGTGTCAGTGTTCGAGTTGTGGCCAAGGTCTTGGGGGGGTCTTTGGTAGAAAACTTATGAAGTGATCCATGAACTGATTCACACTTTTTCATATTTTTTGAGGATAATTCCTATATTTTTTCACTGGTTAGCAGTCGTTGGTTGTACTAATCAATTATAATATAAATTATTTTATAAATGATTACACTTAAATCCACTTACTTTTATTCTTTTATTCAAACCCTGTCAAACACTTTCAGCTACAGGAAATGACATTGCCTAATTGCACCTGGAGGAAAAGCTCTGGACACTTAAATGGAAAGGTTTCAAACAAAATAAACATTGTGGCTTCTTTGTGATGAAGAATTATTTTAAAGGTTAATGAGTTAATGAGAGTCACAATAATGAGCTGATTAGTCGGATCAAGTGTTCAGGAAGTGAGGAAAACATTACAATGAGCTGAGCCGCTGGTGTTCACTCACAGGTCTGCTTGGTTAATATTGCTGCTCATCCACTTACTGCTTTTATTCAAACCCTGTGAAACACTTTCAGCCACAGGAAATTACATGTTGCCTAATCACACCTGGAGGAAAAGCACTGGACCCTTAAATTGAGATTGTGATGAAGAATTATTTTAAAGGCATTATAGTAACCTCATTTGCCACTTTATTAGAAAGACCTACATTATATTAACCTCACTGGTCACTCAAACACATGGCAGTGTTGCTGGACATTTTAAGGTGGTTCATTATACGTTTTAAGGTGGTTTTATGGTCAGAAACTGAGCACTGATGAAGGTCTAGACCAGGGGTCGGCAACCCGGGGCTTTTCAGCCTCCTTTCTGTGGCTCCCTTCGGCCTTGACAAATGAAAAAAAGAATAGTAATTCATAATTCATTATTTATTCATTATTTTATTTTTTTCTTTTGCTGCACAGTTATGTTGGAGCTCTAGGTGATACTTTAAGATGCATATTTTAATTGACTAATGAAAAAAAAAATTTTTAAATATACGTCACATCCACATCTATAGCCCTCACCTTTACCTGCAGGCGGCTTCTTGAGTGTGTGACCCTCGCAGTAAGCTAACCATGAATACATCCCCAAAATGAAAAATCTCAGAAGAACAGAGTTTAATTCTGCATGCACAGATTCCTTTGCCTTCACTGTCAACAACGCTGGCTCACCTGTTCTTGATATTTGGTGAGAAATTAGCAAACAACAAAAAATGTAATGTTTGAAAGACATTTTCTGAAACAAGCACCCTTCTGGAAATGCTCAGTACCCAAATGCAGATGGGTGAAAGAGCGATTTCAGAACTACTACGGAAAGTTGAGCAGAGCAAACATACTTTCAAGTAGTGGATCAACTCTCCAAACTCTACTACAGCTGCTGGTTTTGTGGCAGCTCATGAGATCATAAGGAGAGGAAAGCTGTTCACAGACGGAGAATACATAAAAATATCAGAGCATCTATTTTCCAAATTCAAAATCAAACAGGAAATTATTCAGAAAATTAAAAAAAATGCCTCTCTCGGCACAGACCGTCAAGGACAGGACCATTTAAATGCCAACAAACATCACCAGTAAACCAACTGATGACATCAATTTGTAACGGTGGCGGGTTGTGGGAAGGACGCCAACGCAGAGCCAGGATACCGGAATGTAACTTTATTCCATCCATCCATCCATCCATTTTCTGCCTCTTGTCCCAAACGGGGTCGCGGGGGAGTGCTGGAGTCCAACCCAGCGCAACCTGGACAGGTCGCCAGCCCATCGCAGGGATGTAACTTTATTAAACAAAGTAAAATACAAAAAAAAAGTGCCACCATTAACTGTACACTTTTTCTTGAGCCAGAGCTTTTCTTTCAGTTTCCATGGTTTCAATCTCCCTCTGACAAATGGACAAGAGTCCTTTGGTCCTCTCAAGCTGAGGAAGCAGATTGATGATCCTTTCCTTGTGTTTCACCCTTACGTTTGTGACAGAGGCATTCACCTGTAGCATAGAGGTGAATGTCTCTCTCTCCATCAGCTGCTGGTGGAGCTTTGTCAGCAACTCCTCCTGTTGAGTGATCCGAACGTTCACGCAGCTGGTTTGTTCATCTCCGAGGTGAGATTTGATTGTCCTTGCAGCTCTGATCCGTTTGGCCAGATCCCTTGCCTGCTTCCTCTGAATGACTTTTGCAAGAACATTGCAGCTTGTTTGAACAGTTGATACCTCTGCTTTTGAAGATGTCCAAGCTTCCACCTTCTGAATCTCCTCTGAAGTAGACTTGCTGCCCAGCACTGCTTCTTGAAAACAGATCTTTGATAATGCATCAATACTGCAGCCTGAATAATGGTGGCAGCTTTGTGCATTGCAGCAACATTCTTTCAAATGGAAAGACCCCTAAAAGCTACCTGGATGCGTATCGCAGACCTTTTCAACATCTGGAATTTCTCATGGTCACATTTATCCTTAATGTAGGACCTATAATGTCTTTGAATGATGGCTGCCACCCTTATGGCTTGGTACTTTACTACTTCCCTGTGTCTTCTGAACGCAGCCTGATGTTGCAGGATAGTCTCCCTTCTGACCCTCTGAGCTCTGAAGCAGGCTTGCAGGAACATTGCAGCAGAGCGCAATTTCAAGAATTCTTCCCTCTGCTTTCTGGCATCAACTGTGGAACAATACCTAAGCTGGATGGCAACCGCAGCATATTTCATGCATTAATATCGTGCCCTGTAAGCACATTGTATCACCGTGGCAGCCTGGTGCTTCTGTTTCAGAGTCTGTCTGGTCTTCATCCCTCGGAATGCGGCTTGCAGAACAACAGCAGCCATCTTTTTCCTCCTTCAAAGACTTCCCTTCTTGCTTCATCATCTTGTTAGCTCGGTAATGTCGCAGAACAGTCCTGGCTGCCCACAGTAGCTTCAGGTAGTACTTTCTGCTTATGTGCTTCCTTACCTGCACCTGAATGGTTACTGCAGCCTCATGTTCAATTTGCATCTGCACCCGAACTTTCATTCTAAACTTCCCACTAACCTGGAGCTGCTCCTTCTCTGCTTTCTGTCTGGCAGACGGGTTAGTGGTGCTGGGTTTGGGGGTCGACTCCTTGATGCCGCTCTCCTTGCTCCAAAGGGCTTTCTTGGTCTTGATCTCAAATTAAACAAACAAGCATTTTGTGGCTTATAGTGCAGTTCTGTCAGCACTGAGCAGCAGAAAGAAGGCCCCTATAGCATTGTTATCTACAGTACCGGGACCACAGACTGATCTCCACACAGTACTTAACTATAAAGGAGTCCCCACTGGCTGAGAAATGTCACTAGAGAATAACCAATGGTTTGAATTACTGTACTGATTTTTTATGACAAACTATAGTTTATTTCCTGAAGGGAAACCATCACCATCACCTCCATCAATTACTTTGAGGGTTTTCTGAACTCTAGACCAGAGAGTCCACAATTTGATTTGACTGTTCTCAGATCAGATCAACCATCATCAGACTCTTCTTCCCAGCTGAACTCCAGACCAGCTAAACCATCATTGATCAACTGCTGGATCTGCTGCCACAAACCAAGACAAAGTACCGTAAAACTCCACTTACTCAAACAGAACTGCTACTTTCAGCTAAGAACCTCGTAATGAAGTTGAGTCTGTTTGAAAGTGAAAGTGACAACCCTTGTCATTGCGAGGTCAAAGCGCAGCAGACAATGAACCACAACGAAATTGGACCTCTGCATTTAACCCATGCACACTCAAACACCGTCCAGCAGTGAAATACAAACATCAACATCAGATGTTCTCAAAGAGTTCAGATCTCACAGTCGTCCACGCTGTCCCTACACTTCTCTCTAATGTCATGTGGAAGCTGTAATTTATGAGCAGATCAAGATCTTTATCATCACTGAAATGTATGTGGTTGATCTGATTATTCAGAAAGATCAAAGTGAAGAGACAGAAATACATTAAAATTGTACAAATTAAACAAATGATATAAACACTTTGGGATGGAAGCAGAAAAATACAATCAGCAAGAAAGTGAGAAGATTTTAAAGGACTGTATCTGTTTTGAATGAAAACTTAAAGAAATGTATTTTGTGCGATAATAAAACCATTTATTCATGATCAATCATTGCAGTTCAACTCGACACTGTAACTGTTTACTGTGTTATTTTATTTTCTCATTTTCAGTCTCGTGTCTCTGCTCCTGTTTTTCAGGTGTTCAATCAGACAGTGGATGGAATGTAAAGTATCCAGAGCCGATCTGTGCTGTGAGGGGATCAGACGTCATCATTTCCTGTAGTTATTCGTATGCACAGTCAACAGTGCAGTCAGTGAGTTGGTGCTCAATGAACACAAATAAAGAGCTCTGTGTCGACTCTCTGTACGTTTACAACAGCTCAACCTCCAAATCTTCAGATGGGTTTAACTACACTGGAGATAACAGATCCGACTGTACTTTACTGATCAATAATGTACAGTTCAGTCACTCTGGAGAGTATAGATTCAGATTTATAACTAATATAGACAAAGGCAAATGGACTGGTCACCCTGGAGTGACTCTTCAAGTGGGAGGAAAGAACTGAGATTAAAATTAAACTGCAATTACATTCAGTTTGTTTTCTCTTCTACACTCACTCACTTCATCAGAAACACACACCTTTCACTTCTACTCTCTGGTCACTTTATTAGAAACACTACAATAAAGTAACCTCACTGGCCACTTTATTAGAAACACCTATGTTATATTAACCTCACTGGCCACTTTATTAGAAACACCTACATTAAATTAACCTCACTGGTCACAGCCAGCCAGCCAGCCAGCCATTTTCTAGGCCACTTGTCCAAATTAGGGTCACGGGGGGTGCTGGAGTCCATCCCAACTCACACAGGGAGAAGGACAGTTTGCCAGCCCATCGCAGCACTTTATTAGGAACACCTACAACATATTTACCTCACTGGTCACTTTGTAAAAACATGTCAGTGTTGCTGGACAGTGGAAGGTGGTCCAGCATGTGAAATATTTTGATTTTATAATCAGAAACTGAGCACTGATAAAGGTTTAGTTCAGCGATGTCAGTTGTATGGCTTGATGGCCAACATCAGCCCGGCAGAGGGTCCAGTCCAGCCCACAGGATGAATTTGTAAAAATTACAAATATGTGTTTGACTGCTGTTTCTCGCCTTAACTGTAATTGTGCTGTAAAACTCACTGCTGTTCTTAATTTGTCCAATCAGGGTCTCACTGTCTGAGGTAGAGCAGCTGACATAATACAACACAGAGAACAACTTTATTCATTTTTAAGATAAATTCCACCTTTACCCTCAGTACCCAAAATGTCTTTGTCAAAACAGAGAAAATACAGATTGTAGAATTTCCCTTGTTGAAGAAATGTCCTTCAATTGAAGAGAAGACACTCACAGGTTTAAACTAAGAGTTTTAATTACCAAATGCAGAGAAGCGCGGTGTACCATAGAGCAGTGAAGATGAAAAAGGAGAAGAAGAGTATTTTGTTGCCCTTGGGCACACATATACACCACAGAGAACTGCTACACGATGGACCGCTACAGAAGATACTGCTACAAGAGGAAAAGAGAACCATTTGTTATGTGAAAGAAAAACAAGTCCATAACTGGCAGAAGAGAAGTCTGAGTGTAATCTTACTGGTTCAAGCACATTCAATCAGTGAATACAATCATTTTTAAGAAGTAGACGATCCTTATTAATACATTTTCATTCACACCTTTAAAAATGGACCATTTTTTATTCATTCACAGATGTGAAAATGAAACCTGTGCTCGGTGTGTACGCAGCAAGTCTCTGCAAGAGGAATATAATATTCAGCGACACTATGAGACTCCTGGCAAGAAATGCGAAAGCTTACAAGGACAACAGAGCAGGGAAAGATAAGTTAGTGGTTAGAGTTACAGATGTTGCTCAACTGACCATATTGATTCAGGGTGTCTGACACAAACACCAGCTCAAGAAATTCCTCAATAATGGTCAAAGTCTCAACAGCTGATGACATGTTCAGGGCTCTGGTTGGGGCGCTGGACAGGATCAGAGTGAACTGGTGCTGTTAGCACAGCTACAGATGGAGCGTCATCAATAACCAGGAAAACATTAATTTAGGGAGGCCACAGATGGAGGACATAGTTTTTTTAACTTTGTTGTATTTTATACCAGGATACATCGTGTTTAAAGGTCTTTAAAAGTGGTTCTTGTTATGCGGGTGGTTGTCCAAATAAATAATTTCATCTGAGCCAGAGGTCTGAATCACCGTCAGTTTGACAGCTTGGTGATAAAGACAATACTCAGGATCTGCCACACTGTGTTGAAGTGTTTCTTTGATCTATGAGAGAAACTCAGACAGTTCATGGACAAATGGAATTTCAATCCCCAGAATGGCTGAACGGCCTTACATTCATGGTGGATGTTACAGAGGACATGAAAATTCTGAACAAAATTTTGCAAGAGCACAAAAAAGTTGTCACCATATGTTTCCTGGCTTTGTAGATCCACTGTGATCTTTTAGTTGTAAGCACATGCGTAAATGGCAAAACATGGACATAATATTGTTGAAATTGCTCTTTTTTTTTTTAAAGAAACTTCAGGTTGTTCATAATATGATTTGAAAAAAAATATTAAATTTATTAAAAATGTTGAATTTCTCTTTATTTATTGTTTATTACGGTTTTATTTTACTGATCCGGCCCACTTGAGACCAGATTACACTGTTTGTGGCCTCTGAGCTGAAATGAGTTTGAAACCCCTGGTCTAGAGGAACACACTGTACATCAACTCTAATCTACTCTGTGTTTCTCTCCTGATCTCTGGAAGCTCTGAAGGTGTCGATGATCAGACTGTCTGGAAATGGGACTCTAAAGGAGGGAGACTCTGTAAACCTGACGTGTTCTGTGAACTGCACTCTCAGCTCTCCACAGTTTGTGTGGTTGAAGAACGAAGAGCTCGTATCTGAATCAGACTCTGTTCTTCACTTCCCTGCTCTGAGTGTGAGTCACTCTGGGAAATATTCCTGCACTTTGAAGGACATCAAGAACTCCAGATCTGAAATAATCAACCTGGAAGTGGAAGGTGAGTCAATCATCTATGACCACACTTGGAAGATAACAAAGTACTAAAGTTAATATAATAAAGACTTTAAAAATCTTCTTCCAGGAAAACTCTGCAGTTACTGAGGGCTTCCTGAGTAAAGCGTTAAGATAAACTAGAAAACAGACGAGTGAACTTAGACTTAACTAACAGTGTCAGCTAACAGTTACAGGACATCCTCTGGCAGAAACCTTGTCTGATTCATACTTTTTTGTATGGTTTACCCCTGAAGTTTTCTCTTTTTGGGGTTCTTTTAACTTTGAGAAGGATGGATGGATGAACGGATGGAAGTATAGATATATAGATGGCTAGATGGATGGATGGATGTTTCTTTAGGCAGTAAAATGTGAGTGAAGTATTTTCAGTGATTGATTGAGTGTTGATGCTTGTAAAGTGTTATTTGTCTGTTGTGAAACTGGTTTGTTACGCGTGTGTGAGGCTTGTAGGATGAAGAGACTAGATACACGTGTCAGGTAGAGTCGAGTCAGTTTTATTTCATCATCACAAAGCAGCTTTACAGAATCCAGTCCGAGTCACTAGTGAACAAATAAAATTGGAGGAAGAACGTCAGGAGGAAAGTGAAAGTTACTACCCTTGTAATTGTGAAACGCAGCACAACACAATGCAATGTAACCTCTGCGTTTCACCCACACCCACACGTGCATCCACACTGGATCAGAGGAAAGAAGAGGCAAAGTGACTTTACTAAAAACAGTCTAATAATGTAAGTTAAAAATTGTGGACAAATTCAAGCGCTGATGGTTGGAACAGTCTGTGTTCAGTAGAAATGAGCTCCATTAGAGTCTGTAGTTGGAGTTCATTAAAAGGTTTTAAGCTGATAGTAGAGTCTGTAGTTGGAGTTCATTAAAAGGTTTTAAGCTGATAGTAAAGTCTGTAGTTGGAGTTCAGGTGGGCGGGGCTGATTTAGTTCTCTGGAGATGCAGGTCAGTGACGTAAAACGAGTAAAACTGCTCATATTATCTGTTGCGCAGAAATAAGAAGATCTCTATTTTAACCAGGATACAAAAAGTGCTCTTCATACTTCATGTGAATGTTTCCCATCAAACCCACTCTGCTCGACTCTGTTCATCTTAACCTTTTAATTTTAGACACGGAGAGAAATTATCTGTCACCATCTCTCAGGTGACATCACTCACTTTCTTCTTCTCTAAAGGAGTGGCACCTCAGTTTTCTTTGCTTTGTGTTTGGTCTGAAGTAAAAGAGGAACAGCGTTTCATGTGTCGGGTTGGAGGACGTCCAGAGATACACACTTCAGGAGGATTGGAGACGCTAAATTGTCCCCTCGGTGTGTGTTTGTGTGTGTGTGTACCCTGTGATGGACAAGTGATCTGTCTAGTCTGTGTCTCCACCTTTCAGCCATTGAGAGCTGGGATAGACTCCAACACCATCTGCAACCCTAATCAGGATGCAGCTCAGAAAATGAGTGAGAGAGTGGAAGAAAAGAACTCATTAACACTTAAATAGCTCCTGTATAAAGGTCATCACCCCCTATAGTCAGTCAACCAACTAATGAACTAATTTAATTAATAAAGAGTTCAGTCTGACTAGCCTGGCTTATTACTGTAAGACCTGCTGAATCTACAGCATTTAAATACAGCTTTTTTACACCTTCACTAATAGGTTTCTTGTTTAGAGGACAATTTGGTGAATTTGTCCTTCAAACATATTCAATTCAATTCAATTCAATTCAATTTATTCTTGTATAGCGCCTTTTACAACAAAGTTGCCCCAAGGCACTTTACATTGATGGTCGATGATGGAACAGGTTACAGTAATAGATGTTAAAGCCGGACGACTACGGAGGAGAGGAACCAAAAACTCCACTATGTGGAAAAAAAAAAACCTCTGAGGGTCCAAGGTCGACCGGCTACCCAACCCCCTTGGGTATACTAACAGTACAAAGTTAGTTAGGTTTTAGACTCCAGGATCAGTGAAGAGTCCCAAGTTTCTTCCAGGTACCGATGAGCCGCCAGGGTCCCTTGGCGCATCAGATGCATCACACAGACCAGATGGTAGCTCGGCATTGGACTCAGGTGATGACCACAGCGGGCCCACCCGGACATGTGGGGAGAGAAATGGAATGAGGGGGTCATTAATGAGCAGGATCCAGTAGTGACAGACACAGAAATGCGTAATGCACCAGCGACATTACTAGTGGTGCACTATGGTGATTGGTGCGGGTAAGCTAAACTAAAGAAGTAAGTCTTCAGCCGTGATTTAAAGACTGAGACTGAATCGGCATCCCGTACAGAAGCAGGCAAGCTGTTCCACAATCTAGGTGCCCTGTAACTGAAAGCTCGTGCTCCTATACATTTATTTATGCGAGGGACAATAAGGAGATCTTTATTCTGGGATCTAAGTGGGCGGTTAGGTGTATAGGCATTAAGCAGTTCGGTTAGGTATATTGGGGCAAGACCTTTACGTGCCTTGTAGGTTAAGAGGAGGACCTTGAAGTCAGCCCTGTACCTAACAGGAAGCCAGTGAAGCGAGGAGAGTATGGGAGTTATGTGGTCGTACTTCTTGCTCCTGCTAACAATCCTAGCGGCTGTGTTCTGAATGCGCTGTAGGGTGCTTAATGTGCCCTGAGAGCTTCCAGAAAGTAGGGCATTACAGTAATCTAATCTACTGTATACAAATGCATGTACTACTTTTGCCGTGTCTTCCATTGACAGAAAGCGCCGTAGTTTGGCAATGTTCTGAAGGTGCAGGAAGCATGTCTTCGCAACTGCATTAACATGGGGATTAAATGAAAGATTTGAATCGAAAATAACACCAAGGTTACGTGCCAGAGTACTAACTGAAAACTTCAACCCTGCATCCCAGATATGCGAAATGAAGTTGGCCCTGTCTACATCGTTACTACAAATCAAGAGCAGCTCAGTTTTTTCGGGGTTTAGTGAGAGGAAGTTGTTATTCATCCAATCCCTAATATCACTGAGGCAGCTAATTAAGATGCCGGTTGATGCTTTATCACATGATTTAAAAGATAAGTATAGCTGAGTGTCATCAGCATAAGAGTGGTAACTAACATTATGCTTCCGTATAATAGTGCTTAGTGGGAGCATGTAGAGGGAGAAGAGCACTGGGCCCAACACTGACCCTTGTGGGACTCCATAGTTAACTAGTGACATAGGTGAGGGGAGACTAGAAACAAGGGGAGACATTTTATTGAGACTAGAAACAATGTGGTGTTATAAATAAACAAAAACAGGAAATCAGAAAAGTATCATATGATATAAAATAGTAACAATAAATAAAATAAAATAAATAAAAAATAAAAGTAATAATAAGAAAAATAATAAATAATAAAAAACAGGAAATCAGTACGGCACTGTGTAAAGAAAGCAGTTTGAACACAGTGCAGTACAAAGCAGCCAATGAGAGCTGAGCTTATTTACATACAGCATTGTGCAAAAGTTTTAGGCAGGTGTGAAAAAATGCTGGAAAAAAAGAATGCTTTCAGAAATGGAAGTGTTAATCATTTATTTTCATTAATCAACAAAATGCAGTGAATGAACAAAAGAGAAATCTAAATCAAATCAATATTTGGTGTGACCACCCTTTGCCTTCAAAACAGCATCAATTCTTCTAGGTACACTTGCGCACAGTTTTTGAAGGAACTCGGCTGGTAGGTTGTTCCAAACATGACTGTGTTTCAACCTCCGTGTGACGTTGATGATCATCAGCACCTGTTTGGTAAAATTGGTTGATCGTACACCGACTATAATCCTACAGAATCCCTGACTGTGTGCAAGTGTACCTAGAAGAACTGATGCTGGTTTGAAGGCAGAGGTAGTAACACCAAATATTGATTTTATTTATATTTTTCTTTTTTTCGCTCACTTTGCATTTTGTAAATTGATAAAAATAAACAATCATTATTTATATTTCTGAAAGCATTCTTTGTTTACAGCATTTTTTCCCACCTGCCTAAAACTTTTGCACAGTACTGTAGATCAGTCTTAAAGGCACAGAAACAGTTTGTTCAATTTTAAGGGAGAAAGAGACAGAAATAATGTCTGTTTTCAGAGAATAAAAGCACACAAATCTTTTTTTTTTATAAAAATAAATAATGAGTAGAACAGTTTAATGCAGGGGTGGGCAATTTACTGAGTGTGTTTAAGCAGGGAATTCACTAAACTCTGGAGGACACCAGCCTTCCAGGACCGGAATTGCCCACCCCTGGTTTAATGAAACAGCAGGTCATTCTGGTGATTCTGTCTTAATGAAATACAAACACCAACATCAGATGTTCTCTAAGAGTTCAGATCTCACACTTGTCCACGATGTCGTAAAGATGAGACACTTGTGGGTTGTTGGGTTGCAGGACTTCTTTTAGACAGTTTTTTTTATGTGAGAGGACACATGCTTAGCTCACAGTTTTGTAAAGAAAAATCTCTCAGGTGACATCACTGAGGGCAGCGGTGGTCTAGTGGTTAGGACGCTGGTCGCATGATCGGAGGATCGGGGGCTCAAACCCCTTCCCAATAGGTACCCCTGTCACGCTCCTCCCTGCGATGGGCTGGCGACCTGTCCAGGGTCTGTCCCCTGTCCATTGCCCTGTGTGAGCTGGGATGGACTCCAGCACTCCCCTGCGACCCTGTTTGGGACAAGTGGCAGAAAATGACTGACTGACTGTGACATCCCTCAAACTCAGCTTCTATAAATGAGTTGCACGTCAGTTTTCTCTGCTCTGTTTTTGGTCTGAAGGAAAAGAGAGATGGTGTTTCCTTGAGTCGGGGGGTTGAAAGTGAACTGCAGTCGAATGTTGCTGAGTCACAAGTAAAAATAAGTCCAAGTGAAAAGTGTGAGTGTAGAAATGAAGAAGTCAAGAAGGAACTCAAGCTGTAAAGAGCTCATATAGAATAAAATCAACTACAAGTCTTGAAAACAGGAACTTCATATAGAAACACACACTAATTGCTCTGGAGTTCATGAACCCCAATTAAATTGAATTATTAAAGTAACTCAAAAACTCACCAACACCTAAATCACTCGTGAAAAATTCATCACCCCCTTAGTCAGTCAATCAACCAATGAACTTATTTAATAAAGAGTTAAATTGGGCCAGGCCTGATCGCTGCAACGCCTGTTGAATCTACACAACATTTAAGTGCATCTTATCCAGCAAGGTATTGCCTAAACGTTTTGCCATTTTGGGGACAAATCAGGGACATAAGTATTGGTGAACTTTGTCATTTAAAAAAGATATTTTGAAACGTCTGAGTTGTGTTTACTCAGGCTGTGTTTTTACTCACATTACATGTTTTGGAGATCAGAAACAGTGTAGTGTAATAAATAAACAAAAACAGGAAATCAGAAAAGGAGCCAATACATTTTTCTGCAGCACTGTGTGGAGAATGATCTTGTACAGCTTTTTGAACAAGGCACAACAAAAGGCAGCCAATGAGAGCTGAGCTCATTTACATAAATCAGTCTTAAAGGTAAAGAAACAGTTTGTTTAATAGTAAAGGACAAAGAGAGACTGGAAGAAATAATTAATACATAATTACCTTAAAAAAATGTATAATTTTAAAATATAATTAATAAAAATAGAAGAAAAACGGAAGAAAAATTAGTGGAACAGTTTAATGAAACAGCAGGCCATTCTGGTTATTCTGTCTGAAAAACAAACACCAACATCAGATGTTCTGTAAGAGTTCAGATCTCAGAGTTGTCCACGTTGTCCCCACACTTCTCTCTAATGTCGTAAAGAAGATGAGACACTTGTGGGTTGTTGGGTTGGAGCACTTCTTCTTTTAGACACAGTTTTTTATGTCTCTGTGTGAGAGGATGTTCTTAGCTCACAGTTTTGTGAAGACAAAGTCGCATGTTTCTTGAGACATGGCTCGTGTTTCAGATGAAGGAGGACAAAATGCTGCATCTTCTGACTCTGACTCTGCTCACACTGACAGG